>JABUQX010093244.1:0-7500 GCA_015478945.1 Trachelipus rathkii | reverse complement strand
CCCCAAAATCTGTCTTGTATTAAATTTTCTTGAAATAAGGCCATTGTTAAGACGATTAGGAGAAAGAGAGAGAGAGAAGAAAAAAAATTCTTGGTGTATAAACTTTGTGTCGTGCGATTCCTTGCATATTATTTATTAACTGATATGCTAATAAACAATATATATAGTATGATATAATAATATATATTAAATATATTTATCTACACAGTAATATACTATACTAAATCACTTATATCATATATATATACTCTACTATACCCTATTTATTATATATATATAAATACTAATATAATAATATATATATAAAATATATATAATTACTATTTATAGTTTGGTAATAGCAGATATAAACAGTATAATATTATACTTATATATTTGAGAGTACATGCGACGTATGTGTGTTTATTTTCTCAAGAATAAGTACAAATCATAGTTCTATAAAAATCTGTGAACAAAATATAGTTAATAAAAAACAGAAAAAAAATGGATGAAGTTGGGGGGTAGAAGACTAGGGGATAAATACAGATAAATAAACGAGTAAAATTGAAAAAAGGAAAAAAACTGGGACTTAGGTAAGAAAAAAAAAATTGTCCTATCGTAGTATCTAATGACCGGCTTAATAAGAGGATTCATCGGAGTCCGGTTGATGACGAAAACGTGTCAAAGTAAGTTGATCTCATTTGAAGAGTTGAGCATCGTCAGCATGAGATGATAAAGGAAGAAAACACAAACTATATATTTATCAATGGATGATAAAAGACGAGAGAGACCTTCCGTGATCGGAGACGAACTTTTTGATTTGATAGATCTGGTCATGACGAGAAAACTGCTGAATCACCTCAAATTATAAATTGTCATTCACATTATAATCGAAAGACTTTGTTAACCATACTATATATGATAGGTTATTGTAAATACTATTTATAGTATATATATATTTTATATATATCTATATTATATGGAATTGAAGATATTATTATTATTTATATCATTATATTATATATATTATATCATATTATTTTATATATTATATATTATAATAATAGAACAAAAAAAAATAATTATGTTTCTCTTTATATATTATTATGTATATCAGATAATTAAAAAATCTATTGAGTAATGTTTAATTAAATAAAACATTAATTATACCAGGTGTAAAACAATTCCTGTAAAATAAAAATTAAAATTTCTGATATAATATATATATAATATTATTATTTATAAATATATAAATAAGGTTTGTTATATAATGTATATAAAAAGTTTCCTTTAGAAAAATAAATAAATATATAATAATATAAATAGAATATTTATTTAATAAATAAAATTTCCTTAGAAAGTAATACAATAAAAGAAAATATGACAATGCAGCACGCATTTCACCATAAAACATTGATAGATGTATCGCGAATTGTGTATGTACATTCATACGCGAGAAAACTAAAGTAATTAATAAAAAAATTCCTTAAATAATGATTCCCAGAAATGCTGAGTAGTTTTTAACAATTACTCTTTTAATTATTATTATTTATTAGTAATTAATTGCCTCAAAAACTCTGTTCTTTCATCTTTTAAATCGTCGTCGATTGAACAAGGGCTTCGCCCCTTATAAAGGCAAAAGTTGAAATAAATAAAAGAAAATATAAAAGAGGAGAACATTAATCTCTGTGTTAAAATTACTACAAAAAGAGATGGAGAGAGAGAAAGAGTGTTCATATCATAAATACCTTGAACAAATGAAGTGTGCCCAGTCTGACTTACTCAATTTACGCCTCATATTATTCTTTTTATTACTATTATTATTTTTGATTTTATAAGCAATTAAAATGTTTATACAAGATGATAAATTTATCAAATAACCAATATATTTTGAATCAAAAAACATATTACAGGAATTAATACAAGAGAAGTATTTAGACAGCTAATAAAATACACAACTAATAAAATTATTTCTTAAATTTTTTGAAAACAAATTCTAAAGTTAAATAATATAATATTCTAAATAATCTTAAAAGTAAGAGCGTTGTGCTGCTTCAGGGAAAAAATTAAAATAAATACAAAAATTAACCGATGAAAAAAATAAAAAAAATACTTCAATAGTATATTACAAATCTCGAGACTCTATCATGACGAAATTAAAATATTTTCGACAGTGATAAAACAGAGCTAAGGAATCACAAGAAAAAAAAAAATACAGTAAAAATTCAAATGATAACGATCTAAAATAACTTCAAACGCCGAGATAAAATTTAACATTTTTCTTGTAAGTGCTTCAAAAACCAAAGAAAAAATAATAACGTAAAAAAAAAAAATATTACTTATATATATATATATATATATTATAATATACTATATATATATATTAATATATAACTATACTTATAAATATATATATATAAATTATCATATATATTATATATAATATATATATATATATATTTATATATATAAAGATAAACTATGTACTAATTACTGTAGCACTTAGGTTATCTAAGTACAAATATTGTAGGTTACTGAAAACTTTACTTTAGCATGGTTATTTTCGCAAAAAATAAAGTTGTACTTGTTCTTGAGTCTGATGTGACTTGTATCTGTTCTAATCCTGCCATCAATAAGATCTTTCTTAGGTAGTGTACAGCTTACTTACATAGATAACTGATGTTTAGAGGGTGTTGCATTGTCTATGCAAACGTAACCATGTTACCACCGCACGCAGAATTAAATGTGTACGTAATCAGTAATGAATTTTACAGTCAGAAAATCTAAGATTACAGAAATCATAACTGATAATGCTACAAATATGATATCTCTCTTTTCTCAAACAAAATTTTCTGAAATAACTACTGCTAAAGATGAAGATGCAGACTCTGAAAGTAATAACCTGGGCACAGTTTTGAAAAAGATTTTCTGAGATAGATAGTTAAAAGAAGTATAAAGAAAGTGGTCAAATAATAAATAACCTATTTGTGTTAAGATCCATTTATTGTGCAACATTTGGTTGCTATAGTGATCATGTAAGTAATTATTTGTTATTAAGTATCGTAGAATTTCTCATCAAAATTCTTTTTTTTGAAGGTAAAACCCTATTTAAGGGGTTCGATCCCACCTAATGTTGGACCTTACCACTTCTGATTCTTCTGGAATCACCCTTCGTCATCGTTCCTCAATCTACTTCTGCTAAAGCACTCTGTGCGTTTGCCTTTTTTCTTCTGGACTCCTTCGCCGATGGTACTAAGACTCCCCGAAGGGTTCTGAACCCGTCAAATTCGGTTTCAGTGGATTCATAAGCATATGAAATGATACCTCACTTGTTTTAATATATGTTTATTTCAAGATTCGGCTCCAGCTCCGGCTACAATGAAAGAACCAAAAAATTCATAGCTTCGACTCCGAATTCCTTCTCAACTCTGTCGGTTGTGTTATTTTCTTACGCTAACTGTAAATATAGACCATAACCAACCTAACCTAGTACGCACCCCCTTCGGGGAGCGCAGGGGTTTAAACCTCGGTCCCGATGAGGTGACACCACCAGTGCGATATAGCGTACCAATTTTGAAGGGATACAATATATTAATATAACTCCCTATAAATGTTGAGGGGAAATACCAATGCGTGAGAAGTACAACCAAATTAAAATTAAGCAATTTAAAATTACTTATAATATTTTACAACAATTTGTAATAAAGAATTTGGAATTACATGATTGAAATAATAAAAAAGCTTTATTATTTCATAATATTTGTTAATCAAAATATATTACCTTAATTAATTCGTGTTATTCCACTACATTGTTTATCAATAAGTTAAACAATTAGGAGTATCTCAATAGTATAATTTAATCAATTTAAAGGAAAGTCTAACTGTACGTTGTACTTGCGCTTAAGTTACAATAATGTTTATATATTTCCTGCACTCATGTACTTGAAAAATTCTATAGTACTTTGTACTTAACGTAGCAGCAAGCTTGTCTGTACTGGACCAAGCCTGATATATTAATATATAATATAAATATATCTATATATATATATATAGTATTATACTATTATAATAATATAGCTATATATATATATATAATATATATAGTAAATATATATATAATCCGTTATTACTATATTTATTAATTTAAGATAAAATAAAAAAAAACATTCGTTTACGAAAAAAATTCGAACGAGAGTGTATTCTGGAACTTTTTAACTGAGTGATAGAATATAGTATAAATCATTATCCTTGAGACTAAATTTCGTGCTATGTAGGTTTGTTTCTATGTCAAAACCCTCCTCTCTTCCTATCCCTTATGCCTTTTGTTTAAAATATAAAAAATATACATATATAAAACTATACTATATTATGAGCTAAATTTATTAAATATAAAGTATATCATAATATATATATTTACATATCTCTACTAGAGTTACTTTTCATATAGATACGATACCGATTTAAGTATTATTTAACACTATATATAATATTATATAGTATTAATATATTCATTATTATCATAACTAAGAGCTACTTGTCAACCAAATTACTCTTCTAAATATAGTCAAATCAAAGTCCTTATCAGAATATTCCTCACTATTTTTTCTATTACTATTATTTTGATATATATTAAAAATATTAGCATTTATATACTTATTATACTACGTATATAAGTACATAATTTGAATATATTTTATAGTATTATAACTATGTATATTATATGACGTTTTATATATATAGTATAGTTATATATTTAAATATATATATCATATCAAAGCTTTTTATATAACGTACAAGCGACTATCCTTTGTGTCAAAAAATAATTTACTATAATTTAATTTATGCATTTTAAGCACGAGGAGTTATTTTAAATGCTATAAAAACAGAATATTTAATTAAAAAACACGAACAATAACAAGTATTTCTACAATCCGTAATGAAATAACAAAATAATTAATAATAAATAACTTAAAATATATTGTAATAATAATAAATAAGAATAATAATAATAATAATAATTATAATAATAATAAACTAATAATAATAATAATAATCATAGATAACTAATAATTAATAATAGTAAACCAATAATAATTAATAATTACATAATAGTAAAATCTTAATTAATTTTTTTTTCTGGTATTAATACCAAACTACAACTACTACTTACTACTACTACTACTGACTACTAATAATAATAATAATAATTAATAGTTAAAATTAACAAATATTTTATTTATTAACTAATAAATAATAAAATAATAATTTTAATAATGATAATTAATGAATAATAATAATAATAATTAATCAAATATATATGTACTTAATATTAATAATAATAACGCAAGGCAAATCCAAAATATAAGAGAAGAAATTATGACGGATATACCACTATAAGTGACTATATATATATATATCATCTATATATATATTCTATATATAACTATATATATAGATATAAATAATACTAAATATTATAATAATAATAATTTAGTGTTAATATCATATACTAATATAATATAGATAATATATATATAATATCCCGAAGTGATAATATATATTATATAAAAAACTATGAAATACTATGTAATTTATTATATAACTATATCCTATGAATGCTACTCCATAGTATTATACTTATAAAATTAATATTATTTTATCATATATATATATAACTATACTATATACCATATACTATATACTTTACCTCTATATACACTACTACTTACCTCATATTTACCCTATTATCTTCTATGAAAATAATCCGTAATAATATAATATAAATAATAATATTTACATACGCTATCGATAAATATATCCTAAGCTTCTTATTATATTTATTTTTATGATACTAATATATAAAATTATAATTATATAGGTCTATACACATTATTATATAAGCAATAATAAGTTTAGTCTACTATATCTTGGTATATTATTATTTTATTTATTATAATGTCTTAAACAGAGAAATTTATTAATTAATAAAAAAAGGACTATGATTTATACTACTATATATTTATATAATATATAATTATATATTAAGTATAAATATATATACTATAATATATTATAATATATAATTTTATTAATATAGATACCTCAATATATAATGTTTGAATCAATTTAAATATCTTGATATTATATATATAGTATATAAATAATATTATTTTATAAGTAATAAATTAATATATATATATATAATAGATAATATAAAAGATATATATATATATCCAAATATATTCAAAATTAGTCTTTATTATTAGAAATAATATAATAACATACGATGACAAAAGGTACTTACAACAAAATTTTTACCTATTTATATATATCAATAATATTAGTATAGATCATATATTATTATTTCCTATATATATACCTCACAGGGTAAATATAATATATAATCACATAGTATATTTTATTAATACCATACCATATAAATATGCGTACTATATTATATATATAAGTTAATAATAATAATATTAATATATATATATATATAATAAGTTATATTGTATATAAAAGAATAAATTTTTTCTATTAAGAAATAACAAAAAACATATTTATTTAATAGTATTATATTTAATAATAAGAAAAAATAATAATATATTATAAGAAAAATAAAAAATAACTATAATTAATAGAATTTTGGTGGAAATGTAGTTTTAAAAAAATGAAATGGGGTAATAATAAAAAAAATAAAACATATTATAATATTTAATATAAATAATATAATAACAGTATATACGGCTAAAATAATGGTAAAAAAATTAATTAAGTATAATATATAACTTAATATCTATATAATATTATATAAAATATAATAAGTATAGATATAATAATGTTATAATAATACTATATATATTATATATTACTAATTTATATATATAATATATATAATATGTTAATATATATATATTAATTTATTAATAGTTAATATTAATAAAGTTTTTTATTTATATATATTTCTTATAATCATATTTTTTTAATTATATAGGATTTATTAGATGGGCCGTGGATATCCGGCAACTATACGGTATCCGGCCTATCCGGCCAAGTTTTTGACTGATACAGTGTTATCCGGTAACCAACAGGACATATGCTCATTTGTGTATCACCGGTCCGGATAACCGGTATAAATTACTTTCCTTGCTATGAGAAATTTTAGTCATATCCCTCGATTTAGGGAAAATCATATTCCCCAAATGAATTTGAAAAGAATGTATGAATGCGTTTAAAAAGAGAGAACTTAATAATAATATGTTAATATATTAATTAACTTATATATATATATAAAGTGTTTACTAGAGATTTTACCTAATGTTATCTATGGTAGATTAATATGTATATATATATATATTCTCAAATATACTTAAAATATATACTATACTATATACTAAATCATATATATCTAGTCATATACTTGTGTTCGTTTTTCCCGAGTGCTTTAATGGAAATTTGGTATCTCAAATTCTCTATATATTTATCTGACTTGGTATATTCTCTACTTAATATGATATT
>JABUQX010093243.1:10000-11938 GCA_015478945.1 Trachelipus rathkii | reverse complement strand
ATATATTATATATATATTATAATATATTATATATATAATATATATATATATATATATATATATCATATATATATATATATATATATTATATATATATATATATATATATATATTATATACTACTAATATATATATATTATAATATATATTATATATATTATATATATACTATATATATATCATATAAATGATATATATATATATATATCATATATAATAATATATATATATACTATATATGATATATGTCTGTTTACAAATGGACAGTTATCGTTAGCAAAAAACAGGTTTGCAGAGGTTGACTTGCAACTTAATATATATATATATTTTATATATATATATATATATTATAATATATATATAATATATATATTATATAATATATTATAATATATATATTAAATATATATATATTATAATTTTAAATTTTAAAAAATTATTATATGTATATATATAATATATATAATATATGATAATAATAATATTATATATATAATTATATATATATATATTATACTATATATAATAATTATATATACTATATATATACTATATTATATACGTATATTATATAATATATATATATATATAAATAACCTATATATATACCCTATATACTATATATATATCTATATAATATATATATATATATTAATAGTACTACTACTATATATATATAATATTAATAATTATACTATATATGATATATATAATATATATATATATATATATATAGAGAGAGAGAGAGAGAGAGGGAGAGAAGAGAGAGAGAGAGGAGAGTACACGCTATACTCGAGCGATTGAACATTACCTCCCATTTTTCAATGGTGACCTGCGTCTTTCTCTTTTTGCGTCATATTCTTCACACACTCATCTCCAGGCAACATATTACTAACCACCATTTATCCACATATCAATAAACATGATTAAAGTACACACCCCATTTCTAGATAACACACCTTACAGCCATCCCTACTACTCATATCCCTGTATGTGGGGGAGAAAAACGAATTGGCCCATCAATCGTATGTCCTGCTTGTCGTGTAGAAGTCGACTAAGGGGCGGATGGTAGTTGGGTTGGCTGCCCCACCACCACCTTATCTCTTGCTAGGAAATGGCTGATGCATTGCCTCGAGATGGTGAGACCTAACGTGATCGCCGTAAAAAACACGACCTTCTAATTTTCGCGCGGAAATTGTCATGAATCTTATGGGTACATGAAATGTCAGAAGGAATAAATGTTGAGGATAAGAGGAGAGAAGTGAGATGTATTTAGAAATGGGCAAATTTGATCTCGCTGTGACTGCAAACAAAGATGAAAAGGAAAGGTGGTGAAAATTGAATGGTGTGGACTGTGAAATGTTGCGTGCTGGTGTGGAGAGAATGAGAGAGGGAGAGAAAGAGTTGCAATCTGATGAGTGACCTGTGGTACAAAGCTATTGTAGACTTTGTGTGTTGTGGTCCCTAGCAATTTCTATGGGCTTAAATTTAAGTTTGAACAAGGTCGAAGGTATGTGTGGTGTGACCGTATGGTCCATTAAGGAAACATTGAAGCAGAGTACGAATTATTTTGGGAAATCGAATGCCATGTCCTCTGGATGGGGTGAGTAGGAGCTTCAGATTGATAGTGTTGGGGACCTGAAATGGGTTGGATAGGTGATCAAAAAGGATGGTTTTTATAACAGGTGTTTTGGGTTGGCGGGAGAATGTTGAGGAATGGTAGAAGGTGATTGATTTTCTGTGAGGAAGAGAGGTTATGTGTGTAAGTAATACTTTCTTTTAAACACAAGAGTATCAAAAGTATACAGAGTTCCGGTGTAGGTACGAAGATGGTATCGAAGTGAAAAGCTATTGATGATTTTGTTTGCTGAAGAAGGAGATGTGAAAGTATGCTGTTGGATGTTAAATCAGCGAGGGGTTTAGGAATGCGGATTATCG
>JABUQX010093242.1:20000-37027 GCA_015478945.1 Trachelipus rathkii | reverse complement strand
ATCGTTTTTAACTTCTCATAGCAGCTTATCGGCTGAATCATAGCATTGCTTAATCATATAGCACTGCTTAACTCTCATAGCTATTGCTTTAATCAGCTTAGATTGTGCTTTTATCTCATATGCGTTTTACCGCTTTAACCTCCATATATTTATTAACATTATAAGTCTTCTTCTTATCTTTTCTCTCTTTTTATCTACATTTGCTTAAATTTATTATTATTATGATTTTTATTATTTCTCTCATTTTTTTTTTATATTATTTTATTTTTATTTTCTCTCATTTTTATTTCTAATTTAACTCTTTTGGCTTTATATCCTTCTTTATCCCTTTAATATTCTTTTATTTCCTTTAGGCCACTACTAAAGCACTTAATCCGAGGTCATTTTTTATCATCTTATCTTTATCATCTTACTTTCATTCTCTTGTTTCATTCATTTTTCATCATTCCATTTTTAATACTCTTTAATATTTGTTTTCACATCTTTTCATTTCCACATCTTTGCCATCTTTATTTCTTTGTTTCATCTTATTTCATTCCTTATCTCACTTACACTCATCTTGTTACTTCCACTTCCATCCCATCTCATTCCTCTTGTCTTTACCAGCCATCTTGCCTCTCTGGTCATCTCATTTTTACATCTCTATTCTTGTATTGTCGCAATTCTTTACACATCTTTATGGTCATACTAGTGTTACTTACCAGCACAGCCAGCCATTATTATTTAACACACACAATATACCAGCCAACACACCAGGCCAATAATATCGTCAATGAACAGAATGGCATTGAACAACAAATGCATATCAATGTAATATTGTTCCCAGTTTAAACATGGGTCAAATGTTCTTTTGTATGAACATAACGTAAACTTATTAAAAACATTTTATGTCTCCTCATTTCAAATCACGCACTCATTTCCAGGCAATTTCACCCAATATAACTGTACTACTTCAGTTTCTGCAACCATAATAAATCAACATCATCTGAATGAACTTTGCTACAACTGCTGGCTTTTGTTTATAAATTTTGCAACTATCAGGTTTTATGGTCAACTTTACTCGTAACTTATGAAATTTTATAACATTATATACATGCGGGGTTTGAGCAGCCGAACAAATCAGGGCGCCCTTAGTACCTCCTCTGAGGCACCAAAGCTGGCGGACACGCTTTTACTTATTGACTTACCGCTTACATCATTTTAAATATGTACGCAAACAAAATAAAGCCTTTCTGCTAACATAATATGGGCCTTATTAAAAATCGTTCTAGTTTTATTTAAATAATCAATTATTCACTTACATTTACATTTGCCGATGCTAACTGCAACATTTTCAAAGTTTTTTTTAAGACCGATTTTCATTAGTCATTATATTATTATTATTATCTAAGGGAAGAGCGGACAATCCATCACAGTGGAACATGAACACAGTATCTCTAGCAAAGATGGGTGAATCATGCCTAGAGCTGGGTCTCTTTTGGGTCCCGGGTGATTTGTTTCAATCAGGTCGTCATGGCTTTCAGCCCGACATGTTAGGCCTAAATTTCAGGTATAAATTTAGGATAAACCTTTTTTGTAACCCAGGCTGATTTAAGCCTAATACCAGGTCAAAAGGTAATTCCAGTATAGACAAGAATCAATGTTATTATTATTTTTATAAATATATTTCAAACTGAAACATGCTGGATCGGTAAGATCCTTTAAGCAGGTAAGAAGGAAATGTTTACCTTTCTTGTAAGCAGGTAAGAAGGAAATGTTTTCCTTACTTGTGATTGGTCGGAGTAATCCTTATCTCTATATGACCTCGTATGTGATTGGTCGAGAATTATTTTATCGCTTTTTGGTTTTTAGGTATGTAAAAACATGTTTTTTCATATCCTGAGCCTGGGCTTCGTTTATTTAAACTCTTAACATACATGTAAATATTTATTTAAGAAAGTAAAAATAAGGATAATAAAAACTTTACTATATAATTAGAAATTTAATAATCATTATCTTACAATAATTTATATATATATATATATATATATATATATATATATATATATATATTATATATATATATATATATGTTGCTATATACATAAGGTTGTTAAGAAGGCGCAAGGCCAAATTAAATATATATACAAGAGTAAGTTAAATATATTTACAATGATTTTATATATATATATATATAGATATATGTTATATATATATATATTGCCATATATGCAATATTTATATATATTTATTATTTATATATATATATATATATATATATAATATATATATATATATATATATATATATATATATATATATATAAGGTTCACATTAAATATAATACAGGAATATTATTATATATAACACTTCCACATACATTTTACACATGATGTTTATGACTATTTTATATTAAAACTCTCTAAATCTTTGCAAATATGCCAATTATTTATATCATTATCGATGATATAGTTTCGTATCTCAGTAATACCTTCAGTTAACACATATGTAAAAAGTTCCCGCTCAGATATCATAGTATATTTACATTCTGGATCACCTGCATAAATACTTTCCTGCCATTGTTTTCTAAGTAGATAAATGAATTTCTGTACGTCTATAGAACTTAGGAAGCGATCGATGATGGGCGTAGGATCATCGATCAGAGTTTTCTTAAATGCGCAGTATTCTTTTTATATAACATGTAATGAATACAGTTATTGCATACTAGATAACACATATGCCTTTCTATCTGGGGCTAACATGCGCTCACGCACTCTAAACACATATTTCCAGCCAGCATTAGTACCTGAAATGTGAAATCTAAATGATGAGGTTCAAATACGGCTGTTCTTCATTATTTCTCCCACAATCTAACTTCCGTAAACTGATTATGTTTTACGTTGAGAAATGATAGAGTAAGTTGTTTATCGCTGGTTTCTTCGCACAGGTTAATAACTGTTTCGGTCCAGTTTAAAGCTGAGCTTGGTTTAAAGTATTCTGTAAGCCACTCTTCAGTGTGATTACATATACAAAGTAATTCATCTGGACTCACGAAAATACGCTTGGTATTATAACATGGTGATTGGGTAGCACACTTGAAAAATTCAAATCCATCGGGCTTTCTTTTATATAAGAATGAAACCCTACTTCCGGGAATCTTGATTTCCCACTGGACAATGTCTTGTATTGAGGTATACCTGTTAAGGTGAATCATGATATACAATTAGGTGAAAAATAGAACACACTTTTATTACAAATCAGAGAATTTGTGCACCGCTTAACAACAGCCAAACGCAGTAGATTCTTAAAATGAGTTTGGGTCTAAACACGCATCCTCAAATATAATTTTCAACCGCTAACTCCTACGCAAGGCCCAGATATGAGTTATGAGGGTGTTATTACATACCTTAAAACCAAGAAAGTGATAAAAATAATTCTCGACCAATCACATAATGAGGTCATATAGAGATAAGGATTACCCGACCAATCACAAGTAAGGAAAATATTTTCTTACCTGCTTAAAAGATCTTACCGATCCAGCATGTTTCCAGTTTGAAATATATTTATAAAAATAATAATAACATTGGATTCTCGTCTATACTGGAATTACCTTTGACCTGGTATTAGGCTTTAAAATCAGCCTGGGTTACAAAAAGGCTTATCCTAAATTTATACGGCCTAAATTTAGGCCTAACGAAGTTATTGCACCACATTTTTACCGAAAAAGAAGTCAGTTTGAAATATATTTTAACCTGGAATTAGCCTAAATCGCCCCGGGATACAAAAAAGGATTATCCTAAATTTAGACCTAAAGTAGTTATTTCAACACATTTTTATTAGGTAGAGAGGTCAGGGTTTCGTATCTGTAATGAGTGCGGGTTGTTGTGTTTTCTCGTGATGGATTGTCAATGTACATAGATAATAATAATAATAATAATAATAAAAATCCGAATTATTTAAAAACTTTGAAATATTTTTAGGTTAACATCGAGCGAATAATATAAATGTAAGTGGATAATTGTTATTTTTAAATAAAAAACTAGAATGATTTTAATAAAATACATGTTATGTTAGCAGAGAAGAACTTATTTTGTTATTTTTATACTTATTACATGGCTAAAGATGTAAAGCAGTAAGTTAATAGAACAAAACGTGGCATAGCTTGGTGTAGAGGGGGGAATAGGGCTTATCTTACTGATTTACTGATTTATTGCTTTAAGGTACGTAAAATATATGTTTTTACTAAAATTTCATAAAATTTTAGTAAAAGTTATTATAAAACTTGATAGTTATAAAATTTATAAACAAAAAGTATTAACAGTTAATAATAAATTCTTTGTTCAAAGATAATGATTGATTTATTATAGAAGTTTTAAGAAACTTTGAAATAATTTTAGTTATAATTGAATGAGTAATATAAATGTACGTGTTTAATTAATTAAAACATAAATGGTTTTAAAAATTATACGTTATGTTCATACAAAAGAACTTATTTGATATGTTTAAACAGGGTGTGTGTGTGTGTGTGTGTGTGTGTGTGTGTGTGTGTGTGTGTGTGTGTGTGTGTGTGTGTGTGTGTGTGTGTGTGTTAAATAATAATAACAACAGGCATGAAGTAAATAACACTAAGTATAATAATAAAAATAATAATAAAAATAAAATAATAAAAATAAAATAATAAAAATAAAATAAAAGTAAAATAATAAAAGTAAAATAAAAAAGAATAAAATAAAAATAAAAATAAAATAATAAAAATAAAATAATAAAATAAAATAAAAATAAAAATAAAATAATAAAATAAAATAAAATAATAAAAATAAAATAATAAAAATAAAATAATAAAAATAATAAAATAAAATAATAAAATAATAATAAAAATAAAATAAAATAATAAAAATAATAAAAATAAAATAATAAAAATAATAATAAAAATAAAATAATAAAAGTAAAATAATAAAAGTAAAATAAAAAGAATAAAATAAAATAATAAAAATAAAAAAAAAATAAATAATAAAAATAAAAATAAAAATAATAAAAATAATAATAAAATAAATAAAAAGTATTAAAACAAAATAAAAAATCTAAAAGAAAACATAATGTTAATAAATATATGAGTTAAAGCAGTAAAACATATGAGTTAAAACAGTAAAACATGAGTTAAAGCAGTAAAACATGAGTTGAAGCAGAAAACAGTAAACATATGAGTTAAAGCAGTAAACATGAGTTAACAGCAAAACATATGAGTTAAAGCAGTAAAACAAAAGCATACTTAAATCCCTTAGGTGTTAGGTAACACCTCTATTGATTTATTGATTTACTGCTTTAAGGTATGTAATGTTAATAAATATATGAGTTAAAACAGTAAAACATATGAGTTTGCGTTGTGCAAAGCCAGTAAAACAAAAGCATATTAACCTAACCCCTTGTTGCTATGTAACACCTCTATTGATTTATTGATTTACTGCTTTAAGGTGTGTAATTTTAATAAAGATGTGAGTTAAAGCAGTAAAACATATGAGTTAAAGGTAAAAACATGAGTTAAAGCAGTAAAACATATGAGTTAAAGCAGTAAAAACAGTAAACAAAAGATATTTCATTCTTAGGTGTTAGGTAACACTCTATTGATTTATTGACTTAATAAGCCTTACAGCATGTAATGTTAATTAAATATACAGAGTTAAAGCAGTAAAACATATGAGTTAAAGCAGTAAAAGCAGTAAAACAAAAAGCATACTAACCCTTGTTGCTATGTAACACCTCTTACTGATTCAGTGATTTACCGTTTTAAGGTATGTAATTTTAATAAATATGTGAGTTAAAGTAGTAAAACATATGAGTTAAAGCAGTGTAAAACATGAGTTAAAGCAGTAAAACATATGAGTTAAAGCAGGTAAACATGAGTTAAAGCAGTAAGCAGTAAAACAAAGCATATTTAATCCTCAGGTGTTAGGTACCTCTATTGATGATTTACTGATTTACTGCTTAAGGTATGTAATGTTAATGTTTTTAATGAAATTTGTACAATAGTAGTAAAATAAAATGTTTATATATCAAGCACTCTGGTTTTTTTCTTTTTACATACAATTTTTAAAAAAAAAATCTCCATTAATTAAAAAGTATTAAGTAAAATATAAAAGATGTCTGTAATGAGTTACAGTTTTAGGTTCACGAAAATGTTTTTAATAAAAATGTTTAAGTATGAAATAAATATGAATCTTCAGAGTATATATAGATATATATATATATATATATATATATATATATATATTTATATATATATATATATATATATGTTGGTTAGGAAATTTTGGTTAGGGGGGAATATTGCGCCTGCGGGAGCACGCGGCGGGCGGGTACGCAGAAATATTGCGGGAGCACGCGGCGGCGGTTACGCGGAAATATTGTGCCTGCGGGCGCATGCGCGGCGGCGGGGACGCGGCGGACGCACCTGCGGGTCCGGGGCCTCCATCCCTTGCGTGTGAGGCTTGTGTCCTGGTAATCAGCTTGGCGACTTAGGAACACATCAATATTAGCTCTGCTTTATGATGTAAAGATGAGTTATCAAAGATGATTTCATCGAAGATGAATCATCAATATATGTGGTATCAAGATGATGCCATCAAAGATGAGTCATCAAAGATGAACCTTCAAAGTTGAGGCATCAATGCTGAGGCATTAATACTGAGGCATCGTGTTGAGTGACATCAATGTTTGAGGCATCAAAGTCGAGGCATCAAAGCTGAGGCATCGTGTTGAGGCATCAGTCGAGGTGAGTGGTGGCATTCAGTGTGTGGTGGAGAGTATATCTGTGTATCTGTGTGTGTGTGTGTGAGTGTAAGTGTCTATGGGGTGAGGTAAGTGTCCATGGGTGAGTGTAAGTGTGTGTATAAGTGTCATAGTGAATGTGTGTATAAGTGTCGTAGTGTGTGTGTATAAGTGACATAGTGTATGTGTGTATAAGTGTCATAGTGTGTATGTGTGTATATGAGCCATAGTCAGGGTAGGCTAGAAAAGACTAACTCATAGTAGGAAGCATCCTAGCAACTTGTAATATACACCAATCGCATTCCTCATACCTTATAACCCAGGGGTAGACAACCCATATTAGGCTATTCTAGGCTCAGGGAAGGCTAGAAAAAGGCTTGAAAAAGTGGCACCTCAGTTGGCAATCTATGTGTTTGGCACTCAGTTGGCACTATGCGGCACTCACTTGGCACTCACATGTGGCCCTCACTTGGCACTCATTGGCACTTCATTGGCACTCACTTGGCACTCAATTGGCACTCATTGGAATACTTATAGAACACTAATAGAACATCCCCAGATATACTTCTTACGGTGATTGGGGTGTCTATGGGTAAATGTGTGTCTATGGGTGAGTGCAAGTGTGTATAAGTGCCATAGTGAATGTGTATAAGTGTCATAGTGTATGTGTGTATAAGTGACATAGTGTGTATAAGTGTCATAGGGAATGTGTGTATAATCTGTGTGTGTGCAGCAACTGCGTGTGAGTGTAAGTAAATCTGTGTGTGTGTGTTAGTAAATCTGTGTGTGTGGGCAAATCTGTAAAGAGCAAGTGGAATCTGTGTGTGTAAGCACGTGTGCAGCAAATCTGTGTGTGCAAATCTGTGTGCAAGCAAATCTGTGTGTGTGTGTGCAAAGGTGCGCGTGTGTAGATGCACTGAAGACAAAAAATAGCTGGGCCCCAAAGGCAGTGGTCAAATTAGGGTGGGCCAAAATTTACCCATTGAAGACCAAAGGGTTGGTCGAAAAATTAGGTTTGCCGAAAATTAGGGACTCAAAAAATAGGGTTCTCCAAAAATAGGGTTCTCAAAAATTAGGGTTCTAAAAATTAGGGTTCTCAAAAATTAGGGTTCTCAAAAAGCCGGTGGGTTAAAAAATATGGTTCTCAAAATTTGGGTTCTCAAAAAATTAGGGTCGCCAAAAAAGGTTCTCAAAAATTAGGTTCTCAAAAATTAGGGTTCCCCCAAAAATTAGGGGAGGACAGATGTACAACTGGTTGCCGCAAATAAGAGCAGAATTCCTTCGAAGGGTTGCAAAAATTAGTTCTCAAAAAATTTGGGTTCTCAAAAACTTTGGGTTCTCAAAAAATGGTAAAAAATTCAGGTTGCCCAAAAAGGTCAAGCCCAAAAAGGTCAAGGTCAGGTAAAAATTCGAGCTCGAAAAAGGTCAAGGTCAGGTAATAGGTCAAAAAGGGGGAGGAGCTACGGTGTCCGGAATCCATCCCTCTACTACTACTACTACTACTACTACTACTACTAATAATAATAATAATAATACAGATGAAGAATAGTAGTAAAAGCCAATAATAATAATAATAAATAATAATACCTATCGGTATTACTACACACAATACCGATAATAATAATATAATAATAATAATAAGTAATAATAATAATAATATTCTGTATATAGTCTTCTTATTTTTTTTCTATATGCTTCTTTGCTTTTAACAAACCACATAATGAGAAAAATTGATAACCTATATCTAGAGGAAAAAGGAAACAGCCCAATATGTTGTTAAATAAGGTAAACTTGATCAAATTAAGGAAAGAAAGCATGAAAAAAATACAAATTTCAGACTTTTCCTTCTTTAAGTACTCTGAGAACAAAACACAAAATACTAAGTTAGGAGTAAAAAATAAAGATTATATATACATAAAAAAAAGATTGTATGTACAGAAAATTGAATGTAAAAATAACTGCTATTATATAACTATTGAAAATATTTTCTTTGGAAAAGAAAAAAGTTTGTTTAAAATCTTAAACAGTTTATATAAAAATATATTTATCTTAACGAATATTTAGCCTTTCTCAGAAGGAAAAATTTCTAGGCAACTTTTCCATCTTCAGAGGCACAAAATAAAAGTTTTGCATCAATTTACACAAAAATGGTAAGACGTGTAAATTGTTTCCAAAAATAATGATGTTTTCTTAAGTATGAAGAGTTTTGACAATTTAATAGATATTTAATTTCGTGTACATTAAATATATAAATTTAATCTGCATTTTAATTTTTAATTTTCCATTCTGATGTCGGATTACCTCCATTTATCTTCTGTTACGGTTATCATATGTTCCTGATTATATGTTATTGTGATAGCATGTTGTTGCCATAGCAGCATATATACAGCCATATATACATGGCTGGCTGCTGGTGGTTGGTTGTTATTGTTGTTAAGAAAGAAGATATATAGTTATATATTATTATATATATATATACATATATATATATATATATATACATTATTGATATATATATATTATATATTATTATATATATATATGTTTATTATTATATGTTATATATATATACATATTATTATATATTATTGTTGTTGTTGTTATATAAATTATATATTATATTATATATTATATATATTACATATATATATATATATATATATATATAGTTAGCATATACATATATTATTACAGTTGCTTGATAATATATTATATGGCTGGTTAGTTGTTAGTTATATATTTGTTAGAGCATATATATACTCGAAGTCTTCCCCACAAATGGCTCCCCACAGACTGGTAAAAGGAAAACATGCACAGAAAAAAAATAAGTTAAGCAGGAAAAGAACAACGAAATAAGTCGTGCCCAAGAAAGTCCTTATATATATATATAAGTATATATATATATATTATATATATATAAGAGATATATATATATATATAAAGATATATATATATATATATATATATATATATAGTGTTATATTATATATATATATATCAAAATAAAATAAACACGACAAAAATTTATTTTAAATCCTAATGCGGAATTGATATAAAATCAAATTCACATGAGGTAATTTTGTTTTCCGGGATAGTTATGGCGTTTTATAATGTTTATTATTTAGAAATGATTTCAAGAGGGAAGAGAAAATTATTATTTATTTGTCTTCAATAAACATACTGTGCAAATCAACAACGTAAATATCACTAAAGTTTATGTTGATTTCCTTAGGGTGGTAACCTTCAAGGGAGTCGTTTCAACCCGCCTTTCTTCTTATTATTATTATTATTATATATATATTTATGTAAGAGGGATATATATATATATATATATATATATATATATATATATATATATATATATATATATATATAATATTAAAAGTGTGATTTAGAAGGAGAAGAAGTGTATATTTGGTGGTGGGGAGATATATATATATATATATATATATATATATATATATATATATATATATATTAGGGATGTACCGATAGTATCGGTATCGGTATCGGTATCGGCAGTATCGGCCATTTTTGGGGGTATCGGTATCGGTATCGGTATCGGTTAATATGGCCGATACTTGGCCGATACTTCTTACTTTTTGGGTGAAGAATTATGAGAAACTTCTTTAGATTTAACAAAAATCTAGTTCGTTGTTAGTATAGGTTAGTTAATTGTTATATTATATATATATATATATATATATATATATATATATATATATATATATATATATATATATATATATATATATATATATATATATATATATATAGCAATATAGGTTATGTTTTTTTTTCTTTGTTTTTTGTTTTTCTTCATCCTCCTTTTTATTTCCCAAGATTGGGGAGGTGCAGCATGCATCGGAAAAAGAAAAGTAGTAGAAGAATATGACAAAAGTCGAAAAGAAAGCCCAGCCATATCGCCCCTCTCTCTCTGTACCCATTAATTAGTGAGAACTTGTCGCAGTCAAAAAAATCCATCCTAGAGCTTCATGGGACCGCGATGGACCCTCACCATGGTAGATCGTCAATGTAAGGGTTCATCCCTTTACCCAGGTGGGCCACAACCATACCTCCTTACACACAAACCCTCGCCATTCACTCCTGTTATACACCTTCTTCTCGCCCTTTACCAAACTCACATTTCTCTCCTCCTCTTCTCTCATTCATTTACCGACTCAATCCACTTTTTTTCTTCTCGATTCCCTGTGCCGGTCGGTTCCCAAACACACTGCCAATACATCCAATCCAACTGACTATCATTCATCCTTTCCCACATGACCAAACCATCTCAAATGTAAAACCATTTATTCTCTCATTTACCCCTTTCTTCGCACCACACACACAACTCTCTAATACGTTCATTCTTCTATTTTATAAATTTTTCTCACACCTAACACTAACACCCCCCTAAGATTGTCCATCTGAACACATTGAACTCTTGGATCTATACTTTATTCCACCATAGTCTCACTACTACACAATAACACAGGTAACAACATACCCCTCATGCAAAGACCCTAAAGCACACTCAAGACTTAGTCCCTTTACTATTCACCAACGATTTAATTATTGTAATCTAGCCACCTTCCTGCTATCTCACAACTTTTCCTACTACACCTGCATCATCCGCGTTCCTTTCTCATCCAACATATATCCTAACTCCTAAATATTTTAAACTCAGACACTTGTTGCAGCTGCTCACCATCTAACATAGCTTCACACTGAGGACGGTCCCCTTCCTCACAACTATAACTCACATTTCTATCCACGCTCTCATTTCCCTTCTAAGCTTTTCCCTCTCCTCCCCTAGCTACACACCCCCCTGCCAAATCTCTCCTACCAATCCTCTCAAATCCTCTTCAGATTCGCCACACAAAACCAAATCATTCATGAGATATATATATATATGTTATATATATAAGAGCATATATGCCATTACATATATATATGAGCAGCAGTTATATATATTATTACATATTACATATATTACAAGGTTATTATTATTTTATTACATACATTATACGTATAAATATATATATATATATTATTATTATATTATTGTTATGTTAAGGTTGGTTATTATTAGAAGTTATATTATATATATATGTTGCCATATGTATATTTTATTATTATGTTATATATATATATATATGCTGGATATATATTGTAGCTGTGGCTTTGGTTATTGGCTACATGCATACATATTTCATACAAGTCAGCTAGCGTAAACATGGTGCTGGCTATATGCGGAAAGGGCTATGAGTTGAAAGATATAAGAATAGTTATATATATATATATTGATATTTTGCTATATATTATTATTATATATATATATACATATATATATATATAGGTATATATTATTATATATATATATATATATATATATATATATATTTATTTTTGTTTAACTTCTTTTTAACTTAGATTTTTAGCGTTTCTCCAACTTGGCTTTAGCGTAACATTTACCTATTTGGATAGCTATTATTATAATTTATACAGATTTAGGTCCTTCTTCTTTTTAGTTCATCAATAGTATTTTTCTTTTTTTTTGTACCAATTTCGTGAGAGTGTGAATGTTTTTAAACTTTCTGGATTATTCCTATTTTAGATATTTGCTGTAAATAGGGCTTTACAGCGTTTAAAAATTTCAGGTTTTAAATTTTAGGGTTTAGCGTACGAATAATTTTTCCTAATTTCTCCTTTGGTTTTGTAGTTCGTTTGTTTCGTCTTTTTTTAAAGATCGTGGTGTCTCTGCATGATACAGATTTGTACAGGCGTATGCTCCTATTCACTTTTACCAACATCAGTGGCTTTTCAGACCTCCCAATCCTGCATCCATGGAATACCACCCTCTCTAACTCTAACCCCACCCTTTTGGCTTTTAAGTTCCGTGGAGTTAATCTGAGACGCCAAGCAGAATTCATAAATTCAATCCCTGTTTAATATATCCACCATAACTATTTCATAATTTCCGTCTTAGTTAGGTGAGCAAAGTCTGTATGTAAACATAAACACCTAGTAACACGTTCCCGAGAATTGAATTCTAAATCTTTGATGTTCTGTGGAAGCTTAAAATTTTCTCCTTCCTTCAACTACAAATATCTTATGTTTCTGCCATACTGTTCTCCTAACAGAAAAGATCTCATGAACTTAGATAACCTTACTACTTCACCAGACTGTTATATCTCTCATCCAAAATAGACTGTGGAGGTCCCCTATTTAGGTGTGATTTCCTAATGGCAATGTAACAGACTGAATGGTTGGGTTCTCTTACGATTTAGTGGGTATGTTTAAACATTCAGTATTCTCAACGATCTGGTTAAATTTGGACTAAAGAACCTACACACATTCCTGATCGTCCCAACTGATTCTTGAACACACTTGACCCATGTTTCACCACTGTCTTCTCATGGGCATACCACTTTCGTTCCTATCGGTAATCTGACCACAACCTTATATATCTCTTAATTTTACTCAGCTTCCTCTCTTCCTCCAACATTCCATCTCTGCCCTATGCGGGTTTTTAGCACTTTGATCACTATTAAAGCACATTGCGTTGCTTCTTACGCTAGCTATAATTGAGTTACTCACTTTGACTCTGAAAGAATCCCTTCGTATTTCAAGCCGATAAAGTGGAAAGCTGTAATCGTTGATGGATGAGCATTCTCCGACTAAATCTTTTTCTCCCTCAAACTAGCTTTTGTCCGTGGATTTATGCCTGTTCCTCTGGGCCATTCAGGCTAGAAGATAAAGATTTGGTGCAGAAAATTCTCGTTCTCCTATTACTCTTAAGCACTTTTCATTCAGCTAGAAATTGCTGCAGGGATACTCTTCGCGAGCAAAGCTGCTGACTTCATTAAACGAAAGTGCACTGACCTCCTTGGTTTTCCAACTGACAAATCTTTTACATAGCCTCTTGCCAAAAATATTCCTCTAACAACTTCAGTGTAAATCATCCTTTCCTTAATCTTGCTCCGATGATCTCTGAAGCATTACTCCAACTGAAAAGCCACTCCTTGCATTGCTATTTTCCTCCAACTTCAACCCACGATTCTGGCATATTCTTCCTCCTTCTCATCTCAGGTGTCCTATGCCTTGCCTGTGATTACATTTTGATCGGGTGCATGGGCCTGAAATCTATGAACGTTAGTAAGGGCGGGTGGTCCGGATGGCATTCCTCTCTCCGAGTTTTCAGAGAGAGGTAAGCCCGTGCCGATCCCGCCCCCTTCTTTCAAACTATATTCTCTCTATGTCCTTAAATAATATCACTTTCTCTGAAGTGTTGAAGTTTTCCGGCATATTGTCCAACCTATTCCTGATGTGTGGCCGGATGCTTGCTCTTGATCCTTCTTACTATCGCCCTATAGCTTTAACTTGTATTCTATCTAAGATCTTGAAACCCTTCTCAACTCTCCACTTTTTAGACCATCTGGAATCTCATTCCCTTCTTCCGATTGGCCACATTGCCATGTACTGGCCTTTCGGGGCTCGATGCGGTTCCACTGGTGGGATATACTTTTCTATTTTCTTAACAGATTTATGGTTTTCCGCCCTTAGGAACTACGAAGGGAGACTTGTGTGGTGGCGATTAACATATCCAAAACATTTGACCGGGTATGGCACACGTCACTGCTCTCCAAGCTCCCCTCCTTGGGTTTCCTCCTTATCTTTGCTTACTTATGTCTAGCTTTCTTCAAATCGCTCAATATCGGCTGTTGTTGATGGGGTGACTTCTTCTTTTTTCTGTCAATAGCTGGTGTTTCCTCAGGGTTTTAGTCTCATTCCTCCTACTTTATTCCTGTTTCTTTAATGACCTTCTCAATTCCGAACATCAAACTCTATCCACTCACATGTCCGAAGACTCGACCCTTCATTCTTCAACTCATTTCAATACCTCTGCTCCCTCTTTTACTTCAGAATTGCCTCTCGTCTAATCTTCGATCTCTATTCTCGCTGAGATTTGGATAGAATCTCCGGGTGGTAACGTCCAACCTTGTGAAATTTAATTTTAAACCCAACTTCTACAAATCTCCTCTCTAAGACACACACCTAACTTTTCATCTCGTCGAGAGTTCTTCGTCTCTTCTCTGTTTTCTGATAATATGTAAAATGATCCTGGTTTATAAAGATAAACAAAATGTCTTGAAAACCTCAAATCACAACGGTTGCTAGGCGGCCTCAAAGAAACTGGGAGTTCTGTTTAGACTGCGAGCCTTTTTTTTCTCTTCTCAGTTACCCAGCCATGTCATGGTCTCATCCGCCCTTATATGGAAAGCGCAACCCTCTATGACTGAGGGCTCTTGGCTCACTTGGCTTTTTGGGATAGGTTTGAGTCAAAAGGTCAAAAGGCTTATAAACTGTCCTGTACTTTCTAGATCACTTGACCCTCTATCTTGTTATGTCAAAAGGATGTTGATGCTTTATCTCTTTTCTATAGGTATCGTAACCGCGTGCTCGAGGGAACTCTCCACTCGCGTACCACCACCTTACGACGCCCCTCGTAGCACAAGGGGGGCTGTGTCGGCACATGAGTATGAGTTTTGTGTCGATATTAGTAACTCCAGACTAGTTCGCTTTCGAGCGATTCCTTCTTTCCCCAAAGCCACCTCTGCTCTAGCGGAATTTCTCTTCCACATCTGTGTTTCCTACTCACTTAATCCTCCTCACTTTAAAGCTTGCGTCTGTGCTCATCTGCGTTATTTGCGTTAGATGAATTTTTGAGGCGTTCAACACCCCTCCTTGAATAGGTTCATCCCGTGAGCGGAGGTGACAACTGCAAAAAATAAATAAATAAATAAAGGTTCGTATTAAGAAATTTCCTTAAGCGCATTGAACCCACAAGAACGGCATCTCCGACGGTGAACCACTTTTAGAATGCATTTAAATAGCATAACTGAGGAGCTTGCTCGCTTGTCAAAAAAATCACAGAAGTGGAAGCTGCCTTA
Source organism: Trachelipus rathkii (assembly GCA_015478945.1). Classification (NCBI taxonomy): domain Eukaryota; kingdom Metazoa; phylum Arthropoda; class Malacostraca; order Isopoda; family Trachelipodidae; genus Trachelipus; species Trachelipus rathkii. The sequence goes on along the minus strand of JABUQX010093242.1, from coordinate 21,329 downwards.
TCAGCAACCCTGGCAACAGCACTGATAGTGACAGATGGTGTGGGCTTTTCAGCAAATAGAATTCACTGAAGACATTTAAGAGGATTTTTGATATGTTAGATCAAAGTTCATGACGAAATTGCATTAAACATCATCACCTTCAGTAATCACACTAAGACCAAGGAACTTCATCGGAAAACTGAAGAAAGACAAACATCATGAGTCAAAGATAATTCAAATTTGCAATCTGTGAATGAGGAGATGAGGATCTAATGAAAACATAGAGATGCTGCCTACAGAAGAGAATCCTTCCATGTGGTGCCAAGGTTTTTATTATTATCAGTGCTTGCAAGCCATTATCAACACCTCCTCATCAGTCAGAGAAAGCGAGCGTATTTTTAGTGTAGGGGGGAATGTAAACACCCCAAAGTGCCGAGCAGGTGCTCTGTGCCATGATACTAGTAAAAAGCTTTAATGTTTCTGGCATCACAGCTACCCCCAGAATTCTTTGAACTTGAGTACTGGAATGACATCAATCTTTATCTTCTTTATATATACGTTTTGAGTACATTGATTAGCTTCGATTAATCTTCGAAGTCTCCTTCTTTTTATTTCTTTAGCTCCCTAGCTTTATTGCAGCTTTTAGTTAAAGAATCTTCTTGTAATTGTGCAACATAAAGAAACATAACTTAGTACTCCAAACTGAGCAAAACTTCCTGGAAAATAGAATAATATTATTTAATAAACACAAACATAAAAAAGTTATTAATATTATATTCGTATTTACTATTCATTCCTAAAAGATACTATTTTAATTTATAAAATAAATATACTTCGGCACAACCAAATATGAAATATAAATGAGACTGTATTGGTTGTACAGGGAATGCAATTTTGAGTTGCCTAGCAGTACATAAATGTTCTATCTCTTTTTACTGTGTATTTATTATATTAATTTAAGTATCGGTATCGGTATCGGTATCGGCACCGGAAAAATAGTTATCGGTATCGGTATCGGTATCGGCCTCTTTTTCCGGTATCGGTACATCCCTAATAAGTATTATATATTACATATTATATATTATAGATATATATATATATATTGCTATATTGCTAAGTATATATATATTATTGGTTTATTAAGGTTGCTTGGTTACATATATTATGTTATTAAGAAGAATATATAGCATAGTTGTCTCACTAAAGTTAAATATATAGGTAATATATATGTTAAATACATTGATAGATATAAATATAGAGAAAGAGGATAATATATATATATATATATATATATATATATATATATATAGGGTATATATATATATATGTTATATATATTAAATATATATA
>JABUQX010093242.1:5000-7500 GCA_015478945.1 Trachelipus rathkii | reverse complement strand
CTCTCTCTCTCTCTCTCTCTCTCTCTCTCTCTCTCTCTCTCTCTTCTCTCTCTCTCTTCCTCTCTCTCTCTCCTCTCTCTCTCTCTCTCTCTCTCTCTCTCTCTCTCTCTCTCTCTCTCTCTCTCTCTCTCTCAATTTATTTGATCAGAAATTATGGAAGGAGGATTGGATGTTTTCAATACATTTAATTAAATACGTTACTTTTGTAATAGAAAACCTAATTATCTATACAATCAAAATCAAATAAATCAAAGTGTTTAAATATTATCATGCTGATCTTTTGATTTAACATCTCCTATAAATATGATACCAAATATTTGATTTATTTTTATTTATTCATTATTATTATTATTATTATTATTATTATTATTATTATTATTATTATTATTATTATTATTATTATTATTATTATTATTATTATTATTATTATTATAATTTTCGCTATTATTGTTATTATTATTTTTTTCCCAAGTTTTTTCAATTCTTTTAAATAATCTTTATTTACCAGAAGAAAATTTATTAAGAACTATTCTAGAATAAAAAGAAGTTAAAGCCTTTAAAATTGTACCAATATGTCGCTTGTAAACTTCAGGCATGATCACGGTGAGCTGACTTGCTAAACAGTTTGTAAATGTTTTTCAAAATATAAAAAAAAAATATAAAATTATTTTACATTAATTGTGAAGTTAAATTTAAGAAATTTAAATGAAAAATCAGAAAAAAAAAATTACATTATTTTGAAAATACAACTATTATCATGGATAAATAAGATAATAAATAATAAACCACTCAAACCTTGAAAAAACATTCAAGCATTCATTAGTTTCATTAAATTACATTATTTTCTGGCCTAAAAGTTTTTTTTTTAATTAAATAAAAAGTTATTCCTTTATAAGCAAGATAGTTGTAATTACCAACCAAAAAGAAAAATAGAAAAAAAGAAAAAAAGAAAAACGAAAATAAAGAAAAAAGAAAATGAAGAAAAAGAAAGAAAAAAAAAAGAAGAAGAAAAAAAAGGAAAAAAAGTAAAAGAAAAAGAAAAAAAAGAATAATAATAATAATAATAATAATAATAATAATAATAATAATAATAATAATAATAATAATAATAATAATAATAATAATAATAATAATAATAATAATAATAATAATAATAATAATAATAATAATAAATAATAATAATAATAATAATAATAATAGTAATAATAATAAATAATAATAATAATAATAATAATTAATAATAATAATAATAATAATAATAATAAAATAATCAATAATAAAATAATAATAATAATAATATAAAATAAAAATAATGAATAATAATAATTTATATCTTATTTAAAATTTGACCAGAATATTAATAATTTAATTAAGCAATGCAATTAAAAATGAAGCAATATGTTTCCGTCATAGACTGAAAAATTTTGTAATAGAAAAGCAAATATTTTGATATCCATTTTCTGATTTTTATTTTTATTTATTTTTATTTTTTTATTTTGTTTATTTTTTTTAATTTTGTTTAAATAACAAATGTCAACATAAAGGCCATAAAGATGCCTTAATTGCACTATTAAATATCCAATTTAATTGAAATTACTCTTCCTAATTTTAATGTCTGCATATATATATATATTATTATATATATATATATATATATAATATATATATATATATATATATATATATATTATATATATATATATACTATATATATATATATATATAAATATATATATATATATATATATAATAAATATATTAATATTTATAAATATATATATATATATATATATATATTAATATATTATATATATATATATTATATATATTATTCACTTATCAACAACACTCACATACGAACTTTACAACTTGACCTCCCCCTTCAAATGTTGCATCATAATATGATACTAATAACACAATGGACTTCGATTTTCTGAAAAATTTACTTCATCCTCCGCTAACTACAGCTTTTGCGACTAGACATCCTACCCACTCTCAACCTTTCTCGTTTCAACTTTCTGATACTAGATTTTACTGTCAATCCTCATTCTTCACAGCGGAAGAGCAAATTTAATAATTTATCTCAATTATCTGGACAACTCCACGAATCATCTTATTACGAAAAGAATTGGACAGATATGCATTTACTTCTCATTTAAAATCAGGCAAAAATACTATAAGAATCAAATATTCACTTTCATTTAAAAAAGTCTAAATTTGCTGACCATTATAATATACATCCGCATTAAATAAGTGAGGATGTGGATGCTATTTTTAATGCGGATGTAATATATATATATATATATATATATAATATATATATATATATATATATATATATATATATATATAATATATATATATATATATATATATATATATATATATAATATATATTTATAGTATATATATATATATATATATATATATATATATATATATATATATATTATAATATATATATATATATATAAATATATATATTATATATATATATATA
>JABUQX010093241.1:12500-20000 GCA_015478945.1 Trachelipus rathkii | reverse complement strand
GCCGACCTCTTTTTTAAGTGTTTCTCTCAGAGCATATGGTATGGAGTACGCCTTACTCTTTATAGGGACTTCGGACGTCAAATTAATCTCGTGCTGCACTATATCCATATTTCCTGGCAGATCCGTAAATACCCTTTTGAACTCGTTTAGTATTTCTTTTATTTCTAATCTCTTATCTTCTTCTATCTCAGGCCCTATTTTAATATCCTCGACGCTTTCCTTAGGCGTGCAGCTTCCTAAGACAATCGCGTCTTCTCCTAAATCAATTTCTTCCTTCTCACACTCTTCGAAGTCTACAACTCCTACGCACGCGATATGTAAAACATCCGGCGTTTCTTCATCCCTTTTGTTGTATATTTTTAACAAGTTTGCATGGTACGTTCTGACTTTTTCATTGACTTTCACCCTATAGTCATTCTCGCCAATGGTACCAACGACTTCGTAGGGGCCCTTCCACTGCATCAATAACTTATTACTTTCAGTGGGCAGTAATATTAATACAGAATCTCCTATTTCGAACTTTCTCTCCTTGGCGCTTTTGTCGTAATAATGTTTGTACCGGTTTTGGGCCTTTTCTAATTCGGTCGATGCTATTTTTAAGGTCTCCTCCAATTTCTCCCTTAACTTAAAAACGTACTGGTAACTATTCGTCACCGGTGTCAGTCTCGCTGTCTCTCATTAAAATGTATCCATTATTCTTTCATTAATCTGCCAAAATGGGGTTTCCTCTCACGGTCCTACACATAGCAATAATTTCAAAAGGCAGCGAACCCGGTGCTTTCCTGATCGGCACCTCACGAAGGCGAATAATAAGGTTATATATATTATCTGAGATGATTTTTTTCGCTGCAGAGTCTTTTTAGCATCCTTTTCATCGTACGTTTGGAATTTTCAAACAAAGCCGTTACATATGGTATGATATGGGCTGTTGTACTCAACTGCTGTCACATTAATAGAACCTGGGCACCCTTTTCATGCACCTGCGCATACAAACTGTGTCCCCAAAGTCGGTTTAATATTTTCATCTAAGTACCCAATCCTTAGATTACAAGTTCCACCAAAGCTTCTGCAAGCCGTCTCTGTATCGATAATTTTTAACGGTACAGACTCAGGACCTTGTGCATAGTCTACAAGGAGTGAGTATATTACTTGTGCTCATCTTGAAGAAGCAGGCACCAATAGGCCTAACGAGGTTTCTACCCGCCACCCTTTTGAGCGGCGGTTTCTATAAGTGGGACTCTTATGTTAGGTCGGCGTTTTTTTACGACCTTTCCCTTTAGTACCGTCTTCTAGGCATATATCACATGAATGAAGAGAATTGGTTACAATCTTTCGTTCATCCCAGGCCAGAAGAACTCTAGGATAGTACCTTGTCCGTGTCTTCTTAATTCCGAGATGTCCTCCCATAATACTATCATGTGCCATACTCATAACTTCCTTCCGTAATTTCTTTGGTACCACGATTTGCTCGCTCGAGCCTTCTTTATCTTGTTTACACCGATACAAAATTCCCTTTTTTACATCATAGAACGACCGCCTTTCTTCTTTGTTCTCTATCTCACTCAAAGCCCTGCATCTATTTAACGTCTCATCATCTCGTTGAAACTCGATGAACTTTTCACGAGTGATTTCGTCGTTATTTGGCTGTTGGGTGCTTTCCGGTGCAGTTGACCCTTCATCGTGTGAACTACACGCGCGCGGCGTAACCACTTGATCAACAGGACGCTCCAATGCATCGTCAGGCGCCGCGGTTTCTTCATTCTGCGAGTTTATTACTTCACCCGCGCACGACACTACTGCTTGATCGTCAGGATGCTCCATCGTATCCCCATGTCTTGTGGCCGCTTCCTTCTGAGAACTATTCATTGCCCCCGCACGCGACACCACTGCACTATCAACAGGGTCTTCTGCATTCCTTGCACCAGGAATATTCCCTATTATTAAGTCATATATGGCATCGTCCAGAGCTATGGCTTCAAGACGGCCCGTATAGTAGGGTGTATTGACGTCAATCATAACAACGGGTGCGTCCCTAATCTTATTATCGATCAGTAGTATTTGCTTTCTCTTTCCAGCTCTCTGGTCTACCGACGTATTCTTCTTTTTAACGATAACACAGTCGCAACCGGTGTCCCTTAATACGTTTCCCGCCATTCCATTGATCTTTCCATCGACAACAGGCATCATCGCATTCTGGGCGGTGGGTCTTGCAGCATCACTCTTTACGCATGCGACTCTGACGACAGGTATCATTCTGCCGCATGCTAAAGCAATCCTATTGTTGTCATCAATGTGTTTCGTAAGGTCAGGGTCTCCATCAGTACTCAAATCTCTGCGTGTCGGTGTAATATCGGAGACCTCCTCACTGTCCCAACGTTTAATTTCAGCTGTTATGGCGGCAGCCACCCTTTTTGGCCCTTCTCTCCAATTACTGTTAGAACGATTGTTGCTGTAGTTTCTATATTGATCGTCTTTCCTATAGGGGCTGTAATTCTTGCAATCAATGGCCTTGTGCCCTTTCTTCCCACATTTGAAACAAGTGGACTGGTATTTAGATCTTTCAAAATATTTAAAATTTTCATTGACGTCTTTTTTCTTTTTCTTAGAGGGGTCTTCTTTACTAATTGTTGATGCCAAATTTTTGTTATGTGCCAGGAGGTAGTTCTCCGCTTCTTGAGCAATGATATCCAGTTTATTGATCTTTCTTTCTCGTAAGAATGTTGCCAGTTCCTTCGGGCATGTGTTTAGGAACTGCTCTGCTACTATCAAATTGATGATATCATTAAAATCTTTATTAATTTCTGCCAGTTCCGTCTACTTCATGACATAGTTCTTCAATCTGTTGATGAACTGTATGGGTCTTTCGTCATTGTATGCCTTTGCATTCCTAAATTTTATTCTGTACCCATCTTCTGTCAAATTGTAACACAACAGGAGAGCATTCTTCAGTTTGTCGTAATCTTTTGAATCTTCTTTAGGTGAATGCAGGGAATATGCGACCTAGAGCTTTTTCCCGGTTTCAATAAGGCGCTAAAAGGCTGGAGAGATGCCCAATTTCCTCTGTCCCATCCGTTTATCTCTGCAAATCTCTCAAAGCGTTCAAGATAGCAATCTATCTCATCTCTGTTGTCATGCGAAAGGAGGGAAGCTTAGGCACCCTTGCCTAGACATCGTTATGTTTACACTTGTGAGATTATTGTTGCCTGCTTGCAACTTCATTCTTCTGAGCTCTAGCTCCTGCTCTCTTTGTCTCTCAGCCAATATTAAACAGATTTTCGAAATGTTCTGTCCTCACATCCATTTCATCAGTTACAAAAGCACCATCCCTATTCATTATTCTGAGCAGGTTCCCTTTATTCTCATTCTTAATGATATAAAGATTAGTTTGCAAGAAGGAATATATATACTATATATATATATATATATAATATATATATATATAACTATATATATATATATATTATATATATATCATATAGATATAATATATTATATATATATATCCTTTCCAGAAGGAATATATATATATATATATATATATATATAATATATATATATATATATATATATATAATATATATATATATATATATATATATAATATATATTATATATATATATATAATATTAATATATTATATATATATATATATATATATATAAAAAATATATATATTATATATATATATATATATATATATATATATATATATATATATTATATATATATAAATATATTATATATATATTATATATATATATATTATATATATATAATAATAACTATATATATATATATATATATATATATATATATATATATATTATATTATATATATATTATATATATATATATATATCGTGTGTGTTGTGTTTTAATTTCAGCTTTAAACGCTATCTATTATATTTATTTATTATTTTGCCCTTTAATGTACTTCACAATCACACACAATTTATTTAAAACTATTTTTATTAATTACACATATTAAGATCATTAAAACAATATGAGGATAAATTGACAATCCTAACAGTTAAGGAACACAATATTTCGTTCCTCTCTGGAACCTTTTTCAAGTGTCTCTGTCGGAAGTTCAATTTACTTTTTTTTTTCCTGAGTTATTTTTTGTCCAATTTTTTTAGTTGGTTAATTTTTTAACTATTCTTCTGTAATATTTGGTTGATGCCATTATGGAATTCTGGACATAATCGATTTCTGTTTCTCCTTGTTGTTTGTTGAAGTTTTTGCTGTTTTTAATGCAATAAGATTCTACCATACGTCTTTTTTGTTGATCATTGATATAAAGTAGTGGGGTTATCCGGTCTATATTAATGATGTGGTTAAATGTTGATCTATGGCTTGTGAGGGCAGAGTTTACATTATCCATTCTCAAATCATGCCTGTGTTGGCAAGCTCTCCTCTTAAAATCATGAGTTTCCCCCACATAGATTAGGTTGCAATTATTGCAGGGGACTGTGTAGATACATTGTGTGCTGTTTTTTGTGGAGTTTCTGTTCGGAAGGAAAATCTTTTTTAATGGTAGAGTGTTAGAGGGTGTTATGACAATATTTTTTGGGATATTTTGTTTGTTTTTTGGGGGGATATGTGGAAGGGGGAGAAAGGATTTTTGTGAAGTGTCAGTAGTATTTTATTGGTATAATTTGTTTATTGCTTTTGAGGGCTTGTTATTATATGATGTTCATGAGAGAGTTTTTAAATTAGAAAACATAAATTTAATTTCATTTGTAGAAAGGAAAGAGGAGAACAATACCATAGATGCACGTAAGGAAAAGCTCCGAACGAAGAGTGTCCAAATTTTTTGTGTTGCGTGTATGTGAAGAGTTCCAAAGTGTGTAATTTGGATTTGATGTAGGTTTTCTGTTTATGGTGTATTGTAGGTTTGTGTGTGTATTCCATGAAATTAAGGTGTCTAGAAAAGGAAGAGTGTTGTTAGAAGAAGTTTCTAGAGTGAACTTAATGTTTGGTAACAGGTTGTTAATGTTGTTTAGAATGTCATTTGGATTATTGTTATGGGGGATAGCTGCAAAGATGTCATCTACATACCGGTACCATATGGCACCGGAAAGAACAGGAAGAGGGAAAATATGGTAGTGTTCAAATAATTCCATAAAGATATTTGGCTAATGTGGGGGAGAGTGGAGAACCCATGCTTAAACCTGTGTTTTGTTTGTAAAATTTTGAATTGAAATGAAAAAAGTTATGTTCCAAAGTTAGAAAATAAGTTGTTTTAGTGTTGAAAAAGGATAGGTTAAAGTGATGCTCTTTTCTGTTATGAATCTATCTAAAAAGGATTTGGAGAGTAAAGAGAAAGCTGGTACTGATGTATAGAGACTATGTCGAAATTGAGTAATCTCTGTGTGTTGAGCGTTTTAAATATGTTTTGTTTTAAGGATAAAGTCTTCTGTGTTTTTTAAATGTGTATGTGAAATGTTATTGATGAGAGGAGTGAGTTGTTGAGATATCCAGCGGGAAAGTTTATAGGTTATGCAATCTGTATTGGAAATGATGGGACGGAGAGGTGTATTTTCTTTATGAACTTTAGGGATGCCGTAAAATTGGGAAATTTTTGGTAAAGTTGATTTAAGAGAATTGTGTAGTTGGGGGGAATGTGAAAGGATGGTTTTCTACCGTGGCACAAACGGTAGAGCGACGGAGTCGCATGGCAACGGCGCGGGTTCGAATCCTATTTCGGATCCTAGGTAGAAATTACCTAGAAGTTCCCCTCCTTGAATAGGGCTATGCCCGTGAGGTGTGAACTTTTTATAATAAATAAAAAAAAAAAAAAAAAATTTGCTGTTAAATTGTGATTGGGAATTATTTAGAGGGTTTTTTGTTAGGAGATAATAGGTATTGTTGTCTGTTAATAAGGAGTTGCATTTGTTTATGTATTCTGTAGTGTTGAGGATGACTATATTATTTCCCTTGTCAGAGCGGGTAACAGTTATGTTTTTGTTTTTGGTAATAGATGATTAGGCTTTATAAAATAGTAGGGAAACTTACGCACTTATTTATTGTGTTCTGTATAATTGCTAAGTTGGATCCTTTGAGTTTATATGCTTTTATTACAGAGGTTACTGTGTCTGTAAGTTTCTTATCTTTCATATTTAAGTAAAAATTGGTTGATTGGGTCTCCTTGTTTGAATGCAAATGAAAGTCCGTATCCTAACAGTATCCTTTCTTCTTTTTCAATGTTTTAGAATGTTTTCATTTATTTATGATTTTTTTTGGTGAGGAATTCTTCGTCCATGGCTGTTATCGTAAATTTTTTCAAATTTCCTATTTAGTGTTAACTTTTTCTTGTCTATTATTAACTTATTCCTATTGTGTGCTAGACTAAGCAATTGGGTGAAATGTTGTAAAGAATTTGGGTAACTTGTGTACATTGTTGCTGGAAAGCCTTAAATTTAGTTGCACATTTTTTAAACGATAACTTAATTTCTATTGATATTTCTCGTATTTTGTTAATAAGTATATACTTATAAACTTCGGGAAAAGGTTCACTATTATTTGTTTTTTTGGTTTCTTGGTAATGAGAGTTTTTGGAAATGAATGAAGATTACGTTTAGAATAGCACGATTTAAATGAAGCGTAACTGTACTTTCTTGATGTTTTGCTACTGGATCATCTTGATTACTGTATATTTACAACCTTTTTCCGTGTGTGATATTTAAAATTGTTGGAAAGTTGGTACCGGGCGAATGCATATTTATCTGCAAATGCAGCATTAAACGCTATCTATTATATTTATTTATTATTTTGGTACTGATGTAAATAAGGAGACTACGTCAAAACTGAGTAATCTGTGTGTGTTGGGGTTTATATGTTTTGTTTTAAGGATAAAGTCTTCTGTGTTTTTTAAATGTGTTTGTGAAATGTTATTAATAAGAGGAGTGATTTGTTGAGATATCCAGCGGGAAAGTTTATAGGTTATGCAATCTGTATTGGAAATGATGGGACGGAGAGGTGTATTTTCTTTATGAACTTTAGGGATGCCGTAAAATTCGGAAATTTTTGGTAAAGTTGATTTAAGAGAATTGTGTAGTTGGGGGGAATGTGAAAGGATGGTTTTCAATTTGTTGTTAAATTGTGATTGGGTATTATTTAGAGGGTTTTTTTTGTTAGGAGAGAATAGGTATTGTTGTCTGTTAATAAGGAGTTGCATTTGTTTATGTAGTCTGTAGTGTTGAGGATGACTATATTATTTCCCTTGTCAGAGCGGGTAACAGTTATGTTTTTGTTTTTGGTAATAGATGATAAGGCTTTATAAAATAGTAGGGGAAAGTTACGATTTTTTATTAAATTAAATTTCTGTTTTCTAATTTTAAAAAACTCTCTTATCCACATCATATAATAACCAAAGCCCTCAGAAAAGCAAAAAAACAAATTTATAAACCAATAAATACTACTGACACTTCACAAAAATCCTTTCTCTCCCTTCCTCATATGCCCACAAAAAAAACATACAAAATATTATCCAAAAA
>JABUQX010093240.1:30000-31194 GCA_015478945.1 Trachelipus rathkii | reverse complement strand
GTGGTTTGGACTTATCGATTAACATTTTCTAATAGTATAAATCAAGTGATTTTAGGTGATAATGATAAATAATAAAAATTTAATGAAATTTTTTAAATAGGTGGAAAAAGTGGTTAAAATATTAATATTATAAGTGAATATATATAACAAAGAACTAATAGTAATTACAGTGTTGTGGTATAATGATAATTAAATAAAATTTTAACAGTCTAAATTAGGTTAAATGAAAAGTTTTTAATTATAGGAATAGTGCGGAATAATAATAGATTATATGTGAAATATTGTTGGTAAGGAAAAACATAATTAATATAAATATCAACTAACTATTATAAAATACTATCATATCACAATTACTATATCATATCACCACATCACTACACTGCACAGTATTTAAAGTATTAATATTGTTTAGCCTACACAATATTCACATATATGATATTATTCACCACTATTCACTATTATTAAAAAATTTTCATTAAACTAATATTAGACTGGTTATTATATTATATTATCACCTACAATTTCACGATTACTATAGGGTATATTCGTTAGTTGGTGGATAATGATATATATAGACACATATATTATAAGAGTAGAAAACACGAGATTGCAGGCATATTTAGTAATAAAATCAAGGAAACTAGTAAGATAAATTTATCATTTTGCTTACATAATTGTTGGGTGGTATGTGATATTATGTATTTAAGGTTATGATTTGTATTTATGTATTGTATATATATGTATATTATAATATATTATTATATTATATATATTAATATTATATATATATATTATAATATATATATATATAATATATATTATATATTATATATATTAATATATTATATATAATATATTATTATTATTATATATATATATATGTATTATATATATATATAGTATATATATATATAATATTATATATATATATGTATATAAATATTATAATATATAGTATATATATATATATTAATATATATATATAATTAATTATATTTATATAATATATAATATATACATATATATAATTATATATATATATATGTATATATATTGGAATATATATATATGTATGTGTGTATATATGTGTTATGTTATATATGTATGTTATAGTATAATATATATTTAAAATGTATATATATAGTATAATATATATATATATATATATATATTATATATATTATATATATTATA
>JABUQX010093240.1:0-17500 GCA_015478945.1 Trachelipus rathkii | reverse complement strand
ACAAAGAGAGGAAGCTAAGACCACAGTGGCGTCCGCAGATATATCTGCCGAGGATAAAGCCCTGTTAGTAACAGGTGAAGAGCCACAACAGTCTGAAGATGATTTATGTATGGTAGGAGGGACCGATGAGTTTTCCCATCATCTACCAGTGGTCGATGGAATAGCAAATGGCTTTCGTGTCCGAGTTCTCAGGGATACGGGATGTAACGGAATTGTGCTCCGTAAAAAGTTTGTTCCTGAAGGAAATTATACAGGAGAGTTTAAGAAGATGCGACTACTAGATAACACTGTTAAGCGGGTTCCACTGGCGAACGTAATATTGGACACACCATATTACGTGGGGAAGGCAACGGCTATCGTTATGCCAGACGTTGTCTATGACTTAATACTGGGCAATGTTGAAGGAGCCTTACCTCCTTTTGAACCTAATGATAAGTGGGAAGAGACTAAGTGTCTGTGTCCTTGCGCAAAGCAAGATGAAGGAACTCCAAAGAGTTCGTTATCTCTTATCATTGAGAAGGTAGAAGAAAATATAAGTGTGGAATTACTTGCCAGGCGCAATGCCACCCAGGAAAGTCACCATGAAGAAGAGGGTCAAGTAGAAGATGCAGAAGTACCCATGTTGAAGTCATCAAGTGATCGAGGTGTTATCATGGTCGTATCAGAAGATGTACCTCCTACTGAAGAATTTAGCACATCCCAACAAACTGAGAATGTAAATGCCTTCAAAGACCTCATTATTCAAACAGTAGAAGATACGGAAGTATCCAAAGGGTCAGAATCCGAAGGAACGGAAAGTGCCCTTAATGTAAATATTGCTGCACCAGCAGAAGTATCAGCCGCAGAAGGCGGAGCGATACAGGATCTTATACGAGATCGTACAGAATTCAAAGACAGACAGAAACAGGATGTTTCATTGCAGAAAATTTGGCGTTCAGTTGAGAAGAATGAAAGAAAGTACTTGGTAATTAATGATTTGTTATTTAAGAGGATTCTAGAGAACCAAGTCGAACGCAATGTTTTGGTCGTCCCGAAAGATTACAGAAATCGAGTATTGAGCATAGCTCATGATGAAATTTTCGGAGGTCACCAAGGTGTCAAGAAGACCATGGGCAAAATAACGCAACAATTTTATTGGCCAAATATCTACCAAGACGTCACGAAGTACTGCTACTCCTGTGATATTTGTCAAAGGACGTGTTCTAAAGGAAGAGTATCAAAGGTCTCACTCTGTTCTATGCCAATAATTGAGGTTCCGTTTCAACGAGTAGTGATCGATTTAGTCGGGCCCATTATACCTCCATCGTCTGAGGAACACCAATACGTTCTAACTCTTGTTGATACAGCCACCAGGTATCCTGAAGCGATACCCCTGAAAAGTATTTCATCCCAAAAAGTAGCAGAGAGCCTCATGAGCATTTTTATGAGATTAGGAGTGAAAAAGGAGATTATAAGTGATAATGGGCGACAATTCACTTCTTTACTCATGCAGGACGTGGCTAAAATGATGAATATCAGGCAAATACATTCAAGTATTTACCATTCGATGACGCAAGGTCTCACAGAGAAGTTCAATGTCACCCTGAAGATGATGCTGAAGCGCATGTGCCATGAACAGGTACGAAAATGGCATACATTTATAGAGCCACTCTTATTTGCGTACAGGGAGGCACCCCAAGAGTCAACAGGATTCTCCCCTTTCGAGTTACTCTATGGAAGAACAGTTCGAGGTCCCATGCAGATCTTACATGAAATATGGGCAGGCGATATTAATCCTGAGGAGGCTAAATCTACGTACAAATACGTATTTGATTTACAGGAGCGCCTGAATGAAACCTTGAAGCTGTCGCGAGAAAACCTTTCTAAGGCGCAGGGGAAACAGAAAAGGTTTTATGATCGAAGAACAAAGAACAGGAAGTTAAAAACAGGAGATTTAACTCTAGTGTTAACACCAACATCACACAATAAGATGTTGATGAGATGGGGTGGTCTATATGAGGTCTTGGAGCCATATGGCCAAGATAATTACAAGATAATAGTAGGAGATGTCATAAAAAAACGTACCACATTAACTTGTTGAAAAAGTACTTGTCAAGAGAAGACAATGAGGCGGATGATGAGGAGCAGAATTGCGATTGGCAAGTCGGAGCGCCTGCTGTGCTTTTAGAGACTGAAGACGAAGAGAACATACCAGTACCGGTAATAAATACGTAGCCGAAGAGAAAAGAAGATATTACTGATGTGAAGATTAGTGACGAGATCACTGAAGAGATGAAGAGAGATCTGACAAAAATTTTAGAAGCCCACAAAGAAATATTCACAGATGTACCGGGTACTGCCCTCCGCGACTTCCACACGATCGATTTGATTGACGAAAATCCCATCCGCATGAAACCTTATACGTTGCCATACACAACACGAACTGAACTGAAGAAGGAGATCGAGAAGATGCTTGAAATGGGCTTGATCGTAAAATCGTCGTCTCCATATTCAGCGCTGGTAGTAGTGGTGCAGAAGGATGGCACCAAGCGGGTGTGCTCAGACTACCGTACCCTGAATAAAGTCACAATATTCGATCCGGAGCCGATGACCACCTCGCAGTCTTTGTTCTGATACCTGTGTTAATGTATAGTAGTGAGACTATGGTCTGGAATAAGAGGTATAGATCTAAAGTACAATGTATTCAAATGGACATTCTTAGGGGCTTATTAGGTGTGAGAAGAATTGAAAAATGAGAAGAAGTATTAGAGAGTGTGTGGTGGGGGTGAAGAAGGGGTAAATGAGAGAATCAAAGAATACGTTGAGATGGTTTGGCCATGTGGAAAGGATGGATGATAGTTGATTGGTTAAGGGGATGCATAGTGGTGAGTATTCTGGGAATCGACCGGCTGGGGGGAGACCGAGGAAAAAGTGGATTGAGTCAGCAAAGGGATTCCTGGAGTAGAGAAATTTGAGTTGAGCAGAAGCGAAAAGAAAGGTGCATAATAGGAGTGAATTGCGGTGTTTTGTGAGAGGGTATAGTTGTGGCCAACCTAGGTTAAGGGATGAACCCTACCATTGGCCGAAGATGCATAGTGGAGGGTCCGTCCGTGGAAGCCTCTAGGGTGGATTTTTTCCTGACTGCTACGACTTCTCACTAAAGGTATAAGGGGGTGGTAAGGCTGAGCTTCTTTTCGACTTTCGTCATTTATTCTACTACTTTTTCTGTTTTCCTAGTGCATGCTACGCACCTACCCCCAGTCTGGGGAGAGAAGATGGGTTTATGAATGATGATGATGATGATGATATATATATATATATATATGATATATATATATATATATATATATATATATATATATATATATAATATTATATAATATATATATATATATATATATATATTATATATATATATATATATTATATATAATATAGGTATATATATATATATAAGTAGTATGTAAAACGGGCTAATACCAGCCCTACCCCCCTCATTCACTCGGGTGTGTCCGGAAGACGCTTCGCTCCCCGTTTTACATACTACTTGTAAAGGTTTGTTTACGGGAGTGAAGTTGGAAAGATGTTTTGGTCGGTGAAGATGTGATGTATATTTTTTTGATTTTGTTACGAAGCCTACCTCCTCATTTCGCTCGAAGAGGTTACATCGCTTTGGTCTCTGAGCAGTTTGTCTACTACTTACATAAAATTTTACAAGGAAAGTTTTATAGAGAGTCAAAAGATCTTTAATTTTACTCTTATGTAAATTTTTCATAAAAATAATATTTGAAAAGTTATGAGGATATACATTAATAAATAGCCACCCTGTAGAAATTTTTATAGAAATAATTTTATAGAAAATTGCAAAATAAGTCAATTTGCTTCTATGTGTTTTACTCCTAAAATGAATATTAAAGGAACTATTTTAAAAAATTTTAAAAATAGAATATTTTAAAAACAGTAGAAGATCCAAGCACTTACTTCGTAGTGCCTCTATAGCCGAGTGGATAGAGCGTTGGATTAGAGATTAAAGTTTCTGGTTCAATCCCAGACAGGATCAAGTTTTTTAAATAATGAGAAATTTAATTAAGAGCAAAGAATGACAAGAAGAAAACAGTCCACTAAAAGTGGACTAAAACGCAAGGATGACAAGAAGAAGAAAAACAGTCCACTAAAAGTGGACTAAACAGCAAAAGCATTCGACAAGAAGAATGAAAAACAGTCTTACTCAAATTGGACTAACAGCAAAGACACAAACAACATAAGATGCGTTGAATAAAATAATAATAATAATAAATATTATTAATAATAATATATAATAAATATAATAATAATAATAATAATAATAACTTGAAAAAATAATGAAATTAGGTAAAATTTAAACACGAAATCAAATTATAGGTTTCATTAAAATAATATCATAAGTACCAAGTTTCATTTAAATATATTAATTAGAAGGTTATCATTTCTAGGACTTTTTATTTTTGAAAAACAGAAGTTTCATAAAAAAAATTTTATATAAAAATCTACGGATGTTAAAAATTATTTCTTTTATATTATTTAAAAATTTTTAAATGTTAAATAATTTTGCTCTATTTAACATAAAAATATAAATGAGATATTTATATATAAGTTTTTCGAGTACGAGAATTCGAATTTGATATTATTTTCAAGCTAGCTTTATTAGAAAATAATTATTAAGGTAATTTTTAAAAATATAAAAGAATAGAGAAAAATTTACATGAGAGCAAAATTGAAGAACTCATGAGTTTTAGGAAAATATAATATTTTTTTATTTCTTCTATAATAAAATAAGGAAATAAAAAATGAACAAAAATAAAGAAAAGCCACCTTTTCACAAAATAATAACATTTTTGAGATGGATAATTATGATAGAACAACTATTGAGCCAACTTCTAATAATTTTTAGATAAAGAACGTTTTTCAGAAGAAATAAAAAATTTAGAAGAAAAATTAGCCCCTATTTTAAAAATCAAAACTGAAAATATGAATTAAGAATAATGAAAATCCAAAATTTGACTTAAAACACAAATCCTATAATAAAATTACAAGATCTTGGAAGAGCAAAATCCATAATTGACTTATAATAAAAAAAATCTATTATAAATGACAACTTGTGAGATCTGTAATAAACTAAAATTAAAAAATTTTTAAATTCATATAAGAAGTAATAAACATGTGAAAATACAAATCATCATTGCTTAATTTGAATTATTTTGATGATAAAAAGAAATTATGCTTAATGTGTAATAAAAAGCGTTCTAAAACCTTAAAATCAGAAGAAAGTAAGATTCATCAAAGAAATTCGAGGCAATGTGATTACAAAAATTGTCGAGAAGGAATTCAAGATAATTTTAAGCATATTGGTTATAGCAATTAAAATCATTGATCCGAGGGTTGTATGTTAATAACATGATACGCCTAATTCAGAAGAGGATTGAGAACAAAATTGGAAAAATTTAAAACTGAGTCTCTCTATTTTTATTGAAATTTTAATAAATATTTACCCTGATGGAAGAAACAAACGATTCAAAATTGGTTTAATAGCGGTTCCATGACAAGTATAACAAATAATTTCAAATAAAAGATACTATTCATGTTATGATTAATAAATTGAAGAAAATATGTAAATTTACAAAGGAAAAGAATCAGGATGGATCATCAATAAGCTTCTAGATTTGAAATAAAAGTAGGTAAATAATAAACCACTGAGAGCTTCTTCGTATATTGAAACTCCATCAAAATATAAGAACCCCAAAATTCGGATTAATAAATACTTCCAAAAACAAAAAGGAAAATGAATGTTTTAAATGGTGTATAGCCAGATCTGATTGTTTAGATGAAGGTCATAATAAGAAAAGAATATCTAATAGAGTAAAGCTAGAATCAGAAAAAAATATAATTGGAAAGAAATAGAATTCATAGGTAAACTAAATCCGATTAATAAATTTGAAAATCAGAATGAAGTTTCCGTTAACGTATTTGGACTAGATGAGAAGAAAATATTATATCCTTTAAGAATTACAAAAGTTGAGAAAACTAAACAGTGTTGAATTTTACTTTTAATATCAAAATGATAAAAATACGCATTATATACTGATGAAATTTGAGTCCATTCATAGATAAAAAAACATAAAGAGAAAACTTATCCATGTCGATTCTGTTTGCATAGTTTTTATAAAAAGAATTATTAGATAATCATCTACCAGAATGTAGTATCCTGTACCCGATAAAAATGGAATGGTTTGCAGCTTCTTTTAATTTTTAAACTGTATTAAAAATAACTCAAACATCCATTGGTTATATATGCAGATTTTGAAAGCACCTTAGCAAAAGATACAAACGAGTCAACCAGATCCCAAAGAATCTTATACCATTAACCTACAAGAAACATCAACCAAACAGTTGGTGGTTGTTATACGAAATGTGATGTAGATGAATATAAAACTTAAAATTTATGAAGGCAACGAAGCGTCTAAAAGAGTGTAGAATATTTATTTTCAGAATCAAAAAGAAATTTATGAATTATTGAGAATAAACAAATCCAATGAATTTAACTCCAGAAGAAAAATTTAATCACGAAAATGCAAACCGTGTTGTTATGTATGTAAAAGAGAATATACAGAAAACGATTCTAAGTAAGAGACCATAATCAATTTTACAGGAGAATATAGAGGACTGCTCACCGAAGTTGTAATTTACAAATTAGAAATCCTAAATTTATATTCCAATAATAATGCATAACTTATCTAAATACGATGCTCATTTATTCGTTAAAGAATTTGGAATGTACCGATGGTTGAATTAAGCAATTCCTCAAACGGAATGGAAACTTAATATAAGTTTTTCAAGTCAAGTTTTATAAAAGTTCATGAAGAACAATCTCAACAACATGGACGTTGAGATCCTCGATATTTTTAGATTTATGGTCATCGTCCCTAGCTAAACTGGCATCAAATTTAGAGAAATGAAAATTTAAGAATTTTAATACAAATTATTATTATTATGAACATTTTCAGCTACTAAAACGTAAAAAAATTTATCCATACGGATTGGATGGATGATTAACAAAATTTAATCATGAAAATTTACCTTTAAAAAAGAGAAATTTTATAATATTTTGAATAATGAAGATATAACAAAAGAGGACTACAAACATGCACAGACTATCATGGCAAAATTTAATTTGTAAAAATTAAAGATTACATTTGCTATACTTGACAATATGATCATGGTGGATTATTAAGCGGATGTGTTTTGAAAATTTTTAGAACAACTTGTTTTGATACTTATAAATTAGTTCAGCACGTTATTTTACATCTTCAGGGTTATCTTGGGATGCAATATTAAAAGAAACTAAAGTAAAAATTAGATTTATTAAAGATCGTGATATGTTGTTAATTGATAGAAAAGGGTATTAGAAGGAGGAAATCAGTACTAATAACACATAGATATGGCGAAAGATAATAATCCATACAATTCAAGAAAGTTATATAAAAAATAAACCGCATAGTTATATCACTTATTTAGATGCTAATAATTTGTATGGTTGGGGAATGTCTCAGTATTTGCCTACGGGGAATTTTAAATGGATGAAAAAATTAAACGATTTTGATGTTTTAGACATCAGTGATGAAAAAAAGGAAATATTTTAGAAGTTGATTTGGAATATCCTAAAGAAACTACACAATTTAGCATAACGATTACCTTTAGCAGAGAAAATAAAAGTTAGTATAAAGTTTCAAATTAAGTTCCAAACTTGAATATAAAGAAAATATATCAACACTATAGATTTAAAATCAGTGTTTGAAATTTAGGATTGGAAACTAACGAAAAATACATAGAATATTGGAATTTGATCAGAGCAATTGGATTAATCATGCATTGATCTAAACACGAGAAAGAGAAACGTCTCAAAGAATGTCCTTCTACAAACGTTCCTATAATTTCATGACCGACTCAGTGTTTGGTAAAACCGATGGAAAACATAAGAAATAGAGTGATGTACGAATTAAAGTTAAAATGAAGGTAAAAGCTCAAATTGTATAAACCAAATTTTGAACTTCGTTAAAATATTCCTCAGAAAAATTTAATGCATTGTCATTAATGAAAAAAACTAAACTAAGATTTGATAACTATAATAATGTAGAATAATATGAAATTAAGTAAAACTTTAATGTATGACTTTCATTATAATTATATAAAAAATAAATATAATGAAAAAGCAAAATTATTGTTTACAGATACAGATTCATTATGCTATTATGTAGAAACGAATGATATATATAAAGATATGAAAAGGAATATAAAACTGTTTGATACATCTGATTATCCAAAAGAGCATAAATTATTTCAGAAAAAAATAAAAGGTATTGGGTAAAATGAAGATAAAACAGCTGGAAAACTGATAAAAGAAATTTGTAGGACTAAGAGCAAAATTATATGCTATAAAACATTAGAAAATAAAAAAATTAAAAAAGCGAAGGGAGTAAAGAAAAGCGTTATCAATCAAACGATTAACATTGATGACTATAAAAAAGTATTATATAATGAAGAAACTCTGTATAGGAAATTAAATTTAATACGAAGTAAAAAGCATGAAGTGTATACTACACAAGTCAATAAAATAGCCTTATCGAGAAAACGATATATATTAGAAAACAATATAAACACATTAGCTTTAGGACATTATATAATAAGTTAGTTGGCGCCAACATTTCAGTTGTAAGTAGTTTTAAGTTAGGTTTAAGAAAAAACAAAAAATTAAAAAAATATTGTATGTTAGTTGTAAGTAGTTTTAAGTTAGGTTTAAGAAAAAAACAAAACAAATAAAAAAATATTGTATGTTAGTTGTAAGTTAGAGTTAAAAAAATATGATATATATAAAAATTATAGCGTATATCATTAAGGATATACGCTAAAAAATAAATAAATATAAAAATATATAATATAACGTATAAGCCCCCTGAAACGGGGGGCTTATAACGTAAAAAAATAAGAATAAGGCATCCAACCAAAAAAATTTAAAAATTTAAATATAAACAAGGGGGCCCGTTTCAGGCCTCCCATTGAAAATTTTTTTCAAGCAAATACATCTTTGGTAAAGTATAAGGGTTTATCGTTATTTAGATTATACCAAAATTTATCGATAACAAAAGAATCTATATCGAAATCAATAACTTTTATAAACTTTGAAATATCTAATAACGACGTTGAATAACCTAACGCTTGATTTATTAATATATCATTTTTATTTTTTAAAGTTAAATCTTTAGTATTATTCATTTTTCGTTATTTTTGATATAAAACTTTTTTTTTATTATTAAATTTTTTTATATTATATACACAAAAATATTATTATTTTTAAAATTATTTATTTTAGAGCGCATCCTTAAGGATGCGCTCGTTGGTTTATTGTATATGTTTAAAATAAAAAAAATAATATATTATTATTATTTATTTTAGAGCGCATCCTTAAGGATGCGCTCGTTGGTTTATTGTATATGTTTAAAATAACCCCCGCCTATAGGCGGGTCACTGAAATAAAATTTTTTAAATATATATTATTATCTTTAGTGACCCCCGCCTATAGGCGGGTCACTGAAATAAAATTTTTATAACATTACAAAGAGGGTAGCGTTTCGCTACCCCCTTTGAAAAACCTAAAAATACTAAATATAGTTTATCATTTTTTCTCTATAATAAATAATGGAAAACATTTCTATCCAGTGGAAAGATGAGAATAGCAGAAATAATCAAGAACATCATTTCTTATTACCATCTCCTAACTGTAGAGCTCTAATTATTGGAGAGTTTGGATGCGGTAAAACGAATTTACTACTAAGAATGTTACTTATGGATAAGTGGTTAGATTATAATAATTTATTTGTTTTTGGAAAGTCTTTACACCAGCCAGAATATAAATTAATAAAATCAGGATTTGATAAAGGGTATAATAAAAACAAGTTCTTGAATTATTGGAGAAAGGAGGGGGTGATATCGAATTCATTTATTAGAAATCTACCTAAAGAATAAAAAATCAAAATACTAAGGTAGAATTATTATGAAAGATTCTTCATAATAATAAATACGTCGGTAATTATGTTATCACAACAGAAAAAAAAATTTTTATTTGTATTTGATGATATAATGAATTGATTCAAATCAAAGTAAAGCTGAAGATTATTATACGAGAGAAAGACATAATAATACAAGCTCTATTTATATTAGTCAAAACTATTTTAAACTTCCTCGTCAAACAATACGATCCAATGCTAATGTGTTTATATTGTTCTCATTGCCTATAAAAGATTTAGTTAATATTTTTAATGATTTCATTTCAAAAGATATGACGTGGGAAGAATTTCGTAATTATTGTGAAACTGTTTGGAAAGAACAATTTGGTTACATCGTTATAAATAAAAGAAAATCACCAGGAGAGGGATGACATTAAGCTAATTTTAACTCTACTTATATATGTACCTAAAAAGTTTTTTCCTCTTAAATTAATGTATAAATACAATACAACTCGAAAAGTTCATAAGAAAAATTTCATTGAGACTAATACAATAAACTTTACCCTTGAAAATTAAAAATATATTAATGAATTTAAAATTATTTTTAAAGGCGAAAACTGGTTCAGGATTGTTAAATTCGGCGTTGAAGAAACTCCCTTTATCAGAAATGCATTTAAATTTACCTAATAATGTTCCATCGGAAAAATATTAAACGGATCGTTCAGGAATACAGGAAAATATCCATATTGTGGTCGCAGGTACGAAAGTACAGAAAGATTTAAAAGAAAGATATAATGGTGTTAAAAGTTTAGATAAGGCCTGTAAACAACATGATATAAATTATCTAAAGCATAGAAATACGAAAGAGAGAAATGCAGCGGAAAATTTATTAACAAAACAAGCGAGTGAAATTGCGTTAGATCCTAATGAACCAGAATACGTTAGAAAAGATGCGAGATTAGTCACAGGAAGTTATGGGAATGAAATCAAGATTCGGAATGGGGTTTACCATAAAAAAAACGGGGTAAAGAGCTGGCGAAATCGGGCTCTGAAAAATTGAGAGAAATTATATTATAAAACCTAAAAACTGATTACTCAGGAATCAATGATTTAGCACGAAAAGGCGGGTTATCTTCTAAGACAGTTAAGGACTGGTTAGGTCATCAAAATGTTTACACATTGCATAAACCGATAAGAAATAAATTTCAACGAGAAGAGTAATTGTCTCTAGTGTTGATGATCAATGGCAAGCTGATTTGGTAGACATCGCAAAAATATAAACTCAGAATAAAAATATAAATTACGTATAACAGTTATAGATATACTTCAGTAATACGCTTGGGCTACTCCTATTAAAAAGAAAACTGGAAATGATATCGCAGAGGCATTTCAAAATATATTTAAGGAAAGAATTTCTAGAAAAATACATACGGATAAAGGACTCGAATTCATAAATAAACCAACTCAAGAGCTATTTAGAAAACATAGAATAACATTGGTTCGCTACAGAGAATGAAACGAAAGCTCAAGTGGTAGAAAGCAACAACAGAAACTTTAAAATCTAAAATGTGGAATATTTTACAGAAAACAAAACAAGAAATGGATTGGATAATTCTCCTATTTAGTAAAAAATTATAATACAAGTTCTCAAATAAAAGTATTAAAATGACTCCTGAACAAGGAATCCTCTCTTGAGAAGAATAGTTAAGTTGTGTATGAATTTATTTCCCTCCTACTAAAGTCTAAACTTAGGAACCAAAATTTAACCTTGGTGATAGAGTAAAAATCAGCAAGAAAATATAAAGATTTTAGAAAAGGTTATCTTCCAAAACTTTACAGAAGAAATATTTATTATATTTGAAGTATTGAAAACAGTTCTACAATATTTGGAGTGGGAGAAATGAGTGCTCAACAGGTTAGTGGAAGTTTTTATAAAAAAAAAATGGTGGAAACATGAAAGTGATTTATACCGAGGTTTGAAAAAATATTAAAAAAAAAAAAAAAAAAAAATAAATAGTTAAATGGAAAGGATACAATAGAACATCTTGGATAAATGAAAAAGACCTAACGGAAATATAGAACGTGAAAACGGGTAAACAAGTTAACAGAAGTTTAGAACGTAAAACGGCTTTATGAAACAGATTTCCTATGTAAAACGGAACGTGAAACGGTTTGATGTTTGATGTTTTGCTGTTGGATGTTGGATGTTTGACTGTTTGATGTTTGATGTTTTTTTTTCTTTTTAATAAATGGCATATGTTAATATTAAAGAAAAATCTGATTTAATAAATATTAGAAAGAAACTTCAGAAAAGATTTTTAAACGAAAAAATAGGTGAACAAGATATCTATCAAAAAAATATTAAACTACTACAACCATTAATTGAACCGATTAAGGATATAACTGTGGATCAAAAAGAAATACTTCAAACTCAACCAACACTACCAGCTTTTACTTCATGTCAAGTTCCTTTAGCTATTGAAGAAGTATCAGCATCACCTAGCTCTCTTGCATTCAATCTACAAAGTTAAGTTAGGAAAAATTAGGTTTGGTTAGTACCTATGTGAGTAAGGTTTATTATCCTAATAAATATGACAACGCATTCGGTATTAAAATGATTGAAGGAGGTGATGATTTTAAATTAGGTAATGCAACAGTTAAAATTGATGGTAATAATTTAATTATTGATAAAACCCAATACATCGGTACTGAAGGTCTATGGAAACTTCTAACCTTGAAAAATCCTGGAGAAGTTTCCGTAAATGACTATAATAATTATAAGAAAATAATGATTCAAACTAAAGCGTTTTTTAGATACGATGGAAGTAAAGCTAAATCGAATAGGGGTGATAAATATAAGATGTTTATTAAACCAATATATGATGAATATAAATTGCTTGATGAATTAAAATCAGAATTACGTCAGAAAGTAAGAACACCAAGAAGAAGCAGTATTGGAGATACTCCTCGAAGAACTAGTGTAGGAGACGTATCTGAAATATCAGGTACGGGATTTAAATTTTTACCTTCAGATCCTAATGAGCTTGTTAATAAACACAGAATATTATTTTCAGAAATTCAATCGGGTAATACTAACGTTTTTAATGAGTTACAAGCTATTAATGATGAACTGTTAAGATTAGGTATATTTGATACAGATATAATAAAATCTTAAATAACTTTTTTTCTCTAATAATAAATGAGCATTGTGTTTATCTAGTAATACATCTGATTTCAAAATATAATTTTTAGCCCTTCTTTAAATTAGAAAAGGGTAAAAACACTGAAATAGCGTTAATTAAATATAAAATACGTAATTCGGACCAAAATATTGATGAAATCAAATAATAAATTTGCATATGAATATAACGGTAAATTTTGAAATATTATTTCCCAAAGGAGCTAATGAAATCAAAGCGATTAATAATTACATTCAAGAACTTCTTGTTAAAAATAAGCATTCAGAAGTTCAGTATTGAAGCAAACCGTATTACTATGAAATGTATTATTCATGTTAGGAGGCTAATTTTTATTAATATATTTCAATGAAAAGTCATTAAAAATCTTTTTAGGATTTAGTAGGGGATGCTATTGAAGGTATTGGAAAACATGAAAGTGAAAACATTGTTAAATATTTCACAGATTAGAGGTATGAAGTCATTAAAGTTATTACATTTGCGCCAGGTAAATTTTTTTTTTTCCCCCCCTAAATTTCCCTTTTTTAAGTTTTAATTTTTTGGGTGAATATTATAGAAGGTTCTTATCCTAATGGACATCAAAAACCAATTTTGTATAGTTTCTCCCCGATGTTTCTCCCGGTTATAAAATAAATGAGAGACCTAATATACAGTAGTATATCTACCGATAACAATTCCAACTGTTAATTTAATTCATTTTTGGCTTACTGATCAATATCATAAACCGTTAAATCTTCGAGGAGAAGAAATAATTATTCGATTACATTTAAAATCAACATAAACTTTTTTTCTCTATAATAAATGGAGTATAATTTAAATTGGAAGAATCATCAGAAATAGATGATTCAATTAAAAGATTTGAAATATCAAGAATATAAACCTTATACAGGAGTTGATTTAAATACCACCTAGTGATATAAGAATATCGAGTTCAAAATCAGGATGAATTTTTTTACTACCTTCTAGAAGTTTTATTTATATCGAGGGATCTTTAAAAAAAGAAGATGGATCAACTTTTGAAAAAGATCAACCTGGAACTGGAACTGGATCAGGAAAAGAATTATATATAAATTTAAATTAATAACGGAATCTGTATTTATTTTCAAGAATTGAATACCAACTTGGAAATAAAAGTATGGAGGAATATCCAAATCCTTGACAAGCATCAACTATGAAAGGACTTTTAAAATATCCTCTCAATTTATTTAGAAGGTATGAATTTTATGTGGTCACCTGAATAAATGTGATAAAGTAATGCCTAAAATTAATTTCCTGGATATACTGGAGAGAAACACAAAAATACTATTTAAGAAGCTCAATCGGGGAATTTTAGTGTAGCTTATTCCGTAAGTCATATATTTGGATTTGTGAAAAATTATGTAAGGTATTTATGGCATAAAACATCAAATTAACATTTAGAATAGAAGAATATGATAATGCTGTTATATTAAAATCGTCAGATAAAAACGATGATGGTACTTATAAAGTTCCTGATGGTAAAATTAAATTTTATCGAGAATAGTATGGAGAATCCCACACGTAACACTTACAGATGAATATTCAATAAAACTGTATAAAGATATTCAAAATAAAGTTATAAACAAGTTATTTTTAATTTTTTGAATAGACCACTTTCTAATAACGAGGAACTGTTAACTCTGGGCTTAAACTTTCATATACCTAATACCTAATTAAATTTGGGCCAAGACTGCTGAGCAACGAACGAGAAGGTCGATTGAGTTTATGCCACAAATGGTGATAAATCAAGGGTTTACGGTTATCATTTTGATACGAAAAGCAGTCGTCGCTGCGGAATTCGACAAATTCACTGCGGATGAAATGAGCGCATCAAGTTCGCAGTAAAATCAAGTCCGTGTTGGTAGTTTTTTTTTCACGACATTAACGGTATTGTTCAAAAAGAATATCTACCTCCTGATCAAACCATCATTTTGATGTAAGTAGACAATCTGAAAAATAAAAAATTCAGTTACAGATATTCGAGCTACAAAGAACTTTTAAGAAAAAATAATATCAAAACCATACAAAGGCTTATGCCATTAGTAATTATCAGATCGACTTGTGAAACTACAATCTGATGGAAATAAAATGAATATCGCTTTTTAATTTTTTTTCTCTTAAATAAATGAGGTATTATTGTATTCATTGTAGAAAAATAACAAATACTGAAAAATGTTCAAAAGGTTATGACAAATAAAAGTAGTATGCTTAGAGGTACATCAGAGTGTGGAAGAGTATAAACTCAATTTACTTCTAATTTAAAATATAAAAAAATTATAAACAGTACCAAAGGGGGTGGTGAAACACCACCCCCTTTTGATTAAAAAATATTTAAAATAATAATAAAATTAATTAATATAATAGATATGAGAGAAAATATTTTAAATTCAACGATAAAAATATAACTAATAACCTACCGATGAATACAACAACGTATGGTTTAAGGTAAAAGACCGTATGCGTATCTTAGGGTATAAACGAAATAGAGATGCGTTAAAACAACTGTTGAAATGAAGATAAAATAGAATATGAAAATTTAACTTTGAACGGGGCGGTAAAACACCGCCCCGTCCAATATGATAGAACTCAAAAATTAAAGAATTTAAAATGGAAAAAATTATATATAAAATTTTTAATATATAATAACTTTTTTTCTTCTAAATAAATTACGTACAACGATATGAAAATATATCTTACACCGAATCAAGTAAAAATTTAAAACCAAAAGCAGTAAATAAAAATATTCTTCTATATCATTTAGAATCAATCCAAAGGATAAAGGAAACATATCTCTCCTAACTCTAACTCAAAAAGCTAAATTTTTAAAAGGGTAGAGCCAATTTTAATTTAAAATAAGATAGAAAACACTAACAGCCTTGGCAAAACATGGAGGATTTTAAATAACACTTCCAACATTACTTGCAGCTGCTAGTGCAATCGGTTCTCTTGCTGGTGGAGCCAGCGCTATTGCTAAAACTGTAAATGATAAAAAAACAGCTCAAAAGCAATTAGAAGAAACCAGAAGGCATAACCTTCAAATGGAAAAAAAGAAACAAATGAAAGGTTTTTTTAAAACCCTACCCTCGTCGAAAAACTGGCGAGGGTTTATTTTTTAAACCATACAAATTGAATATTCCGATGGAAGCGTTGAGTCAATATGATCTTATGAAATATAGTTAATCAACTTAAAATTCTAAACTTTGAAAGAATTTATATGAGAGATGCTCTCCAAAAATCTAATAAAAGGGAATCTGGAATCTTAAATTTGGATTCAATTAAAGGTTCAGGATACTAAGCATTGGACATGTTGGTTTAAGATTGTAATAACTTATGCTATAATTTCGATTCATTCGTGTTCAACCTCCGACGAATTTGAAAATTAATATACAATGTGATATTGTGCTATTCAACGTAATGCAAATTACAAAAATTGAATGAAAGTTAATTTGCGGTCATTTGTGTTTATTCGTTTCTTTTCGGAGTAACCGTATTGAAATTAAATTTTCACCCAATTCTAACAAGACTTTTTTTCTTAAAATTAAAATAAAGTGTCAATAACTTTGGTGAAGGACCTCTAACAAGAAGTGGACACCAGGATGCGCGAGGACCTGCGAGGACATAGCAAAAATATCGCATTTTTAGGTATTGGATTTAAATATTTAAGACAAATGTTGAATGTTTTGATAATCGGAAAATAAAGGCTGGCAAATGCGGCTATCCTAGAGAAGAAAACGATGTTACTACAAAAATTTATACAGATAATTTAAGTAAAGAAACAAGAAGTAAAGGTTGATAAATGTTGAAACAGAACAGGAAATATGATAAATCAATAACTGAATTACAATTTGAAGGTGATCATATTAAAAATTTGTTGAAGAAATAAAAATCTCGACTCTTTGATATGCACAATAACGTTAAGTAACAGATGGTTTTTAAAGATGTCTTAAAAACGATTAATACAGTCATCTACTCTCAGTGGAAAATATTAATTATTTTAAAAAAACAAAACAAAGAAAACAATAATTTTTCAAACTAATTCAAAATTAGAATCAGGAAAGTTTTCCGTTCGTATTAGGAATGAAAGGACGCATAATTCGAAAGAAATGGTTAATGTTATGCCATATGAAAGGATTTATAGATAACAAATTACATTAGCATCTCTAGATGAAGATCGATATATTTTAGTGAAGTTATTTATATAGAATAAATTTTAAAGATTTAGATATAATATATAAATATAGTGATAACAGGATTTTAGAAATTAAATAG
>JABUQX010093238.1:0-19344 GCA_015478945.1 Trachelipus rathkii | reverse complement strand
TTCCTTCCTAAAGATTATTCTTACTGATTTTTACTGAGTATCCTTAAAATATTAGGGAGATGAATATTGCACCTTGAAGCATATTTTCTCTATTTTCCACATGAACGTTTATTTACTCTTATTTTTTTTCTTTTTTCATTCTTTTCTTTTGAGTTTATATTTTTCAAAGAACTATTATAACGTACTAATAAAACTGAAAGGCGTCAGACAATAAAAGCGGCTTGGAAAAACTAGAAATTCCGGATGTGGAAGACTTATTTTCCCAAAAAGTGCAAAACCAAAGTATTAGTAAAGAAATAACGAATAAAATGATAAGATTATTAAAAGTAAGCTCACCAAAGAAGATAGATGAGCACATCAGTCAACTGTCTGGTTCCAATATGAAGGAAGCCTTTAAATTATATTAACTAATGATATATGGACTGACAATAAAGAATAATATATGAATCTCAACAGCAATGAATCAATTAATCTTTAAAGACTGAGCACCAAGGTTACAGTTATCTTCAGTTTATCCATCGGATCAAATACACATGGATCGGAAAGAAAGGAAGCAGATTCAATACTTAAGGAACCACAGAAGAAACCTTAAACTATCTTCTTATAATTGTGAAATGTAGAAGGCAACATTTTGATAGGAAGTTTCAACAGAAATACAAGATATGAAGTAAACTCAGTTATAAATTTTTCTTAAAAAAGATTGAGATGGTGTAAAGCCTAAAGAACCATGTTACAGGATCATAGAACTCATCAGAACTTACTTAATCTGGAATTTGACCATTGTGAATAGATACGAGAGAGTGCACGTCATATCCAGATGCATTGCTCAAATGGAAGAACATTATTTAATAACAAAATAAGTTTTATAGCAATGAAGCTTAATTCCGCAACATCTTTACTGATATACTTCGAATACATATGCAATCAGAAACCACCTAAGGAAGCAGAATGGAAAGATTATTGGAAACTAAATAACACGAGGTATGAATTGGAGGATACAGGGCAAGGTAGTGGTATCGGTAAGAGAACCTGTGTATCCATAGTAATGTAAAGTCAAAACATATAAAAAATTAATTCGAAAGATTTGAAACCATTAATTCGATTACTTTAAAGTCATAAGGAAGACAGGCAGTAAAAATGTTAATGTTAGAACAAGGTATAAAGGAAGGAAATACAACTGTTCTTGGAGGGAAGTACAATAAATATTAGAAGGAAGTCATAGGTTGTGATTCTGCGTTAATAAGAGTAAAGAGCTGATACGAAAGGAGCACTATCGTTCTAAAATTTCAAAAGGCGTATTCAAGGAGGTAACGAACACCTTTATGAAATAAACAAGTAAGTTCTGTTATACCATTCAAGTTTGAGGGATTCTAATGAAATTGAATTTAGTAGTACCAAAAGTTTGGAAAGTCGTCATATATTTAAAGGGCATCATGTTACAGCCTAATATTTTAACAAACAAAGATTCCTGGGTATATTTTAGTTCACGAAATAATTTTTTTTATTTAATTACTTTATTTGGGCAATAATTTTCTGAAACATTCTCGTCGATGATAGAAAGTATGCCTGGATCCGAGAAACCTTTTTTTTAAAGTGTACATTTAGGTAAACATTAGAAGACATTTTATAACTTTTTATTAGTAAAGGATATATATTTATATACCTCTACTTATATTATTCTTACATTTCCCGATATCAAATACAGTAATCTCTGTTTACATTTTTATCTTTTTTTTTGTTGTTGGTTAAGATGTTGAAGTACCCCAATGTATAAAAGATAACAATTTTAATGCTAATTTATCTTATAAGTGGTAACATTACTCAACATAACATGCGAAAACGCATAATAGGTAAACAAGTAGGGAACCACTAGTGATTCAGTACACAACTACCCACTCTGAATTGTAAGTTTATATCAGTTATAATTTTGCAATTTTCCTCTAAACTGATGTTTGAACTTTAATAATATTTGATCAATGCATAATGAATATTTAGTGTAAGTCATAATAACTATATAATTCTCATTTCTTTTCAAAGTTAATGCGTGTCATTACATTGAAGTTTTAGGTAGCATAAACTTACAGTAAGTCATCACTTCGCTGATTTGACGTATCAACACGACTTTGGTTTTAAGATTTACATCACAAAAAGGTTGCAGGACTAGCATTTATGATGTAATTTAGCTATTACCAAAATTGCTTGTACTTTAATTAGGTATGATGAAAACAGAGTTAAAATTCATACAGTCATAGTACAATTCGTAAACAATTAGAAATTTCCTGGGTTCAGGTAACGATTAATTTAGTTTGACTAACATACCACGATTGTTATTTCAATAATATTTTTAAAACACTAAACATTTCACGTATTAAAGTAGAGATCTTTAATGTAAAATCTTCATAAACATAATACAAGCATACATGTTGGCATTCATTAGATGGGTAAACTTTAAGATTATACACAAGATGATGATATTGTGGGAAATTGCAACACATAAAATTGAATGAAATATTACATATGGAGCATTATGTGCATATGCAGACTTCAGGAAACATTTATTTATTAACTGAGTTACCAGAACAGACACTAAAATATTTAGGTAATTTACTTACACCGAAGATTTACTTTAGTCTTGTTACATTTTAGTTTAAACTGAAGTCCAGTCATGATTTTTAACAACCTTGAATGAGTGCCAAATATTGGTACATAACATTTTGTAACATAAAAGTTCAGGTTCCTAAATATTCAATCATGTTTAAATATAAAAACACACCTAGTTTTTTTTTGTATTTAAAAATTTCTTTGTTTTAAAATTTTACATTTGTTTAACAAAATTTGTTTTTCAGGCATATATAATGATGATATATTATAATGTAATGTGAATAATTTTATTTTTTGTTTACAAAGTTCATATCGCTCTCCCATTCCGAGAATATTTACGATACTATTTCACACACGCACACAAAATTGTTTATATTTTTTTCCTTATATAGATACAAACTATCAATTTTGAGGTAATATGGCAATATTAATTTGTAATTATAACTAACGGGAATTTCCTAGGAAAAACTTATTTAAATTTTTTCAGGAATTTATTTTTTTATTTACTTTAATCCCAATTTCAAAACATTTTAACAGGAGAAATGATTTACATTTATTATTTATTTACTAATCCTAATACTTAGTTTACAGGTCTTCTCATACGTAATTTTACTATCAGGGAACAATATATATTCTAAAGAATATTCAATTTTAGCAGGAAGCACTGGAGCTACGCATTTTTTTTTTCAGGCAATGTGGGTTCGTCGAGTTAAACAGACAAATAACTGTCATTGGCTTGTGCTGGGGGGATATTCCTATCATGTCAATAAAACACCACCTACCATCAGTTCAATGAGTAAAAATATAATTAAATTATGCATTGAATAAAGGGTAAATTGTATTTCAAATTATATAAAGTCATAGAATGGACATCATTATATATAGTCACAGCATTGTCTCAGCACGTATTAACAACTTTTCGTAATATAAATTTCAAGGACGAGACATTTATTTTTCAACTTTTATACTAATGGTATAGAGATTTCAATGTCTTAATGAATTTGCAAATTTCAGAGGGCCTATAGTCGAATATGACTATTACCAATCAGCTTTTCGAGTGACTTTACAGGTTTTGCAGAGTAGTGAATCAACATGTGAAATTACTCGAGGACATTTGTTTTATTTCATTTACTTACATGTATTTTATTACCTTCAAGGCACATGATTATAAAATCCCAGGAATATTTAGATATCAACATCACACTATCCCAGCATGATAGCGTATAAATTTTAATATCCTTATAAACTTACTAATTATTTTTATATATAAATAATTCCCTGTTTCAAATATAAGTTACTCCAACTATCATTAATGCAATTTTAAAAATTTTCAATAATTTTCAACAATTCACAATTTTAAATAATTTAATTTAATTCTAATTTTTTCAATTCAGTATTTAATAATAAAATAAAAGCCCCATTGTTTATAATTTTTTTTTAAAAGAAAATACAGTATTTAAAGATTTATAGAAAACAAAAATATGGGAAAGATTATTCCTAAGAATTTAATTTATTTTAGAAATTTTAATTTCAATTTTTCTTTTAATATTTTTTATTTTTTTTTGATTACAACATTTAATATCATACCATATCCACAATGTCTACCAACTTTTAAACAAGTAACAGATTCACTATACCAGTCCAACTGCATTTTTTTAACGTCAAATTAACAATTTAAAACATTTGTTATTGCCAGTTTTTAGACATCAAATTCAGGTCACAAAAAAACTTCTTTTGCAACTATTGTTAACATGACAGGAATTTAGACAATTACTGTAATGTGTCAGTAATTATCTCGCAGTTTCTTTTATTCATGCCATCACAATTTACATCAGTTTCTTTATACTAACATTAAATCTTTCCAATCTTCTTAAAAGACCCAATACTGCTGCCGATGATATTTTCTTTTTACTTTTAAACGGTCATTATAGAGAACATGGCCGATTGGGATACTTCAAACGGAATACAAAGGAGGAGAAAGGGCTTGAAGAGGAATGAGGGATTCGACTCATAACCGAGGATCGCAAGAAAACAAAACACTGTACTCGCGTCATATTTATGGAATTCAAAGCCGGAACATAATAAGTTATTGCATAATTATTATGTTTATTAGTTGAAACTTTTTGGAATATTTTAGTAACTATAATTACTTCTTGATGTTTTAGTAAAATAATGTTACTACTCTTGAAATTTTAAAAAAATTTTTTTAAGGGGGGGAGAACTGAAAAATCCGATTGCTTAATGGTATAAAAACCTAACAGGGTAAACAGGATGTAGAAATCCCATAAAGTAATTAATTAATGATATTTTAGTTTTAGGTTGAAAGCTTGAAATGAAATAACATTTTCACTACATAGAATTTTTTTTTTCCCTCCCCAACCCGGGATTTTTTCCCGCTAAAGGGGTTGCCCCCAAAAATTTTTTCCCCCCCCCCCCAAAAACAAAAATTTTTTAGTAAATTTTTTATTAATTATTTAACTTATTTTTGCTTATGCATAAAAGTTGTAATTTCGTAATAATTCACAGGATACCCATCCTATTCTTTAATTTTGAGTTGATTACATGGTAAACTAAAATATTTCAAAAGTTCTTAACTAATAAATCATATAAGTTTATGCAATAAACTTATTAATGTATCCCGGCTTGAGTATCCATAATATTGACCGCAGTACAGGTTTGTTCTTGCGATCCCGTGTATGAGTCGAATCGTTCCTTCCGTCTTCGGTCAAGCCTTTTCCTCCTTTGTTATCCCTTTGTGAAGTATCCCAATCGCATGTTCTTAGTAATACTTTTAAGAAAAAGAAAATATTCGGCAGCAGTATTGGGTCTTGAAACTTCGGAAAGATTTACGATTTTAATATTTAAAATATTATTAATTGAAATTGTATTAAATGAAATATGTATGAGGCATTTACTAACATATGACAGTTAATTTTGTCTTAAATTCTCTTGTGGCATGTTTACATGTTGCAAAAAAGTAAGTTTTTTTGATGACTGAATTTTTTGATGTCTTAAACATTGGCAAACACTGATTTTTAATTGTTAATTGATGTTTAAAAAATCAGTATGAACTGGTAACGTGAAAACTGTTACTTGTCTTTAAAGTTGTAGACATTGTGATATGATATGATATTATGTTTGTATCAAAATACAAAAAGTTATTAAAAGAAAATTATATTTAAAAATAATAATAAGAATTTATTTTTAGGAAACAGTTACCATGTTAAATTTTAAATATTTTTAAACTACTGGTATACTTCGTTTTAAAAAAATTTTATAATAATAGGATATGAAATCTGAATGAACAGGAACAATATTTAAATATATAAAATGTTTGAATTTATACAAAGTTTGCTTCAAAAATTTGGTTAAATTGCAATTTCGGAAATTTAACATCTTTTCGTTATCAACCTGTAATTGAGACCAAGATAGAAGCATATATTAGAAAGATAATCATATTTTTTGAAATTTAAAATTATACGCTATATTTGAAGACAATCTTCAAATTATAATAGCCGTTAATATTTTATAATCATGTGCCTTGAAGTAATAAAATTACATGAAGCAAATTATAAACAAATGTCCTCGAGTAATTTCACATGTTGATTCACTACTCTGCAAACTTGTAAAGTCACTCGAAAGCAATTGGTAAATAAGTTATTGAATTCGAAAGGACGATATAACTAAATTTATAAAAGTTTATAAATATTGAAAATTTATTACCTTACGGTATAAAGTTTGAAATAATGTCTTTCTTCTTGAAAATTTAAAATTAAATGAAAGATTGTTTACAAAACAAGATATTGCTCTTATTATATATAAATGAAGTCCATCCCTCGTACTTAAGTAGAATATCAAAAAACTCAACTCATTTCATATTCTAATTTAATCAAACATATTAATTTTTGACATTGATGACATAAACTGGATGGTTTTATCTGAATTGATAGGGAAATATCCAGCAACAAAGCAATGACATTATTTGTCTAGCTTACTGACGAACCACATTAATCCTGGAAAAAATGCGTAGCTCCAGTGTCTGCTAAAATGAATATCTTGAGAAAATTACCATTATTGTTCCCTGATAGTATACTTACTCCAGAGAAATTCTGCAAAAAATTTCCGTATTAGGATGTAGTAAATAAATAACAAAATGTAAAATAAATAAGTCTGGTTAAAAAAAGTTTTTGAATTATGGGATAGTAAATTAAAAAATAAATTCCTTGTAATTTAAATAAGTTTTCCTTTAATAATTTCCGTATTATATTACCAAATCTATATGCATATTACCAAACTATTATTTTACTATATAAGAAATTATTTGCAAATTTATTGTTATATGTGTGTAATAGTAAAAAAATAATTCTCGAAATTTTAAATATATGGAAGAGTAAACAAAAATAAACCATTAAAACAAACAATTGATAATTTCATCCTCTACAACCTCTTCCTCATCTCTCTATATAATATGAAAGGAAATGTTAAAAATTTAAAAACATTTAAAATTTAAATACAAAAAACAAACCTATGCATCTTTATTGTACCAATTCATGACAATTTTAGGAATATGTTTTTATTGTTACAAAATGTTAATGTGACCAATTATTCGTAGAAATTGTTGCTATGTAATTAAATTATGACTTGGACTTCAGTTTTAACTAAATGTAACTAAAGACTAACAGAAATCTTCGGGTGGAAGGTAATTTACCTAATTATGTTTAGTGGGTTCTGGTTCTTGTGAAGATCAATTAATACTAAAATGGTTCATGTTCGTTTGCATATACACATAGATTGCTCCATAGTGTAGTATCTTTCATTCATTATGGTGTGAAATTCCACATATCAATCCACTTCGTGTATATCTAAAGTTTTACATCTATGAATGCATTACATGTATACTATGTATTTGTTTATTGAGATTTAACATGTAAGAGATCTCTACTTTAAAATTAAAATGTTTTTAAGTGTTTTTATATTAATTGTGAGCACTAGTTTCAGTCAAAACTAAAATTTATCTTACTGAGCCCAAGAAATTTTTAAATGGTGATGTTAGAATTTACTTTGGACTGTATTGAATATTTTACTCTTTATTCATACCTATTAATGTTACAAGCAAATTTGTAATAACTAAAATTTACTACTGTTTTTCACTGAACCTTGTTTTGTATGCAATCTTAAACAAATTCGTAGGTGATACGTCAAAATCAGCAAGTGATGACTAACAGAAGCTGTACACCAAACTCCAATTCAACATTCAAATTGAAAGAGAGATGAGAATTAAGCTATTCGGTTCGATGATCTGAAGGAAAACGTCCCTATTCGCAGTGATCAAAGAATATTGGTTCAACATCAGATTTTAGAGGAAAATTGCAAAATTATAAACTGATAAAACTTACAATTCAGAGTGGGTTAGGTTTTGGATAACTGAAACACTAGTGTGTTCCTATTGTTTTAACCTATTATGGCTATTTTTCTGCATGAATATTTCCAGCAATACTTTCGGAGAAGGTAAACATTATTATTTTTAGCAATTAAAACTGGTAAAGTATTCTTAGCAGGTCAGACGTTAGAAAATTGTTTATAGAAAACCATGTTACTGTGTTGTAATATCGGTAAATGTAAGAATAATAAAGTAGAGTATATAACATATTAATACCTTACTATAAAAGTTATAAATGAATCTCTAATGTTTACCTAAATGTACACTTTTAAAATGGGTTTTATCTTAATGCGAGGCATACTTTCTAATTCATTCGACTTCAGAAAAAGGACATTCTTCTCTGGTTAAAGTTACCAAAGACGGAGTATCCTCTTAGGTCCGATGACTAAATATTACCCCATTTATCTTGTTTGTAAACTAAATTAGGCTGTACATGATGCTCTTTAAATTATATGCGACTTCAAACTTTTGGTACTCTAAATTCAATTTCATAGGATCCCCAAACTTTTGAAAATGTATTAAA
The DNA here is from genome assembly GCA_015478945.1 of Trachelipus rathkii. Classification (NCBI taxonomy): domain Eukaryota; kingdom Metazoa; phylum Arthropoda; class Malacostraca; order Isopoda; family Trachelipodidae; genus Trachelipus; species Trachelipus rathkii. The sequence continues at coordinate 10,780 of JABUQX010093238.1, read as the reverse complement.
CTTAACTTGTTTATTTTCTAAAGGGTCTACTCTTGAATCAGGCTTTTGATTTAGGAACGATCTGTCTTTCGTATTTAGCTCTTTTGCTCTACTTCCACCCATTCCAACATTCTTCTTCTGGAACTGCTTTTCTTCTTAAGGAAAGTTGTTTTCTTTCTCAAAATACTTGTTCAAAATTAAACTTTACTGCTGTCTTCTTATGACTTTAAGGTATTGAATCAATAGGTCCTATCTTTCTAAAAGAGTGTTTGACAAACTCATTATATGTACACAGGTTCACTTACGGGTCTCACTACCTTTGTCCTGTACCCTCCTATTTTCCTTTTATTCCTAAGAACTTATGTTTTACTACTATGTGTATATTATCAGAATATTATCAGAATATTATATTCATATTATCCACATATTATTTTTATATTATCAGAATATTATTTTTATCTTATCTGAATATTATTTTCAACAAGTTGCTTCATTTAAACTTGATTGTGTTCGAAGTACTTTGGTAGAAGATATTGGAGTTTTTTTTTAAGATAAATTCAAACTTATTACTATTAGCTGCTAAGAGGTTACTGTTAACGGTTGGAAGTTTGTTGATGGAAGTCGGTATCATCAGCATCGTTTCAGTATTCACATCTTGCCTTGCTCTTCTTCCGTTCGATTCATTGTGTTTAGATACCCAAGCGTACACTCTCTCATATCTCTTTACAATGTCAAATTTCCGTATGAGTTCGGTAGGTTCTCGTGATCCTTTTAACGATGTGGTGTGATGATCTAGGCTTTTAGCTGCGTTATTTATACTGCCATCCTTCAAATATTTTCATCACAATTAAACCAAAAGTTTAATTTCAGAATCTTTTCTATGATTCTTACTATGAGTTTTCTTATATCTGTATTTTGTTGAACTTCCTAGCAAAAACTTCTTCTATGTTTTATCATTTAGCAACATTCTTCTGATCTAGATCAATATGTCTAATTCGATCAGATATATATATATATATACGGCTGGAAGTTTATAAGCCTTTCTTAATGTAACCTGACAAATGTCTGATATGCTCATTCTAAACATTGGGTGAGTTTGCATCTAAAATTTGCCATTTTAATTCTGTTGTTTTCTTCTTTTCAACAGTTTTATTCCTATTACAGCTATACCTCCTTTAATCTTCACTAGTTGTACTTCTATTGGTTCCAATGATAGTGTTATCATCAACAATCTCTTTATTCCACCTATCTTTCCTCTCGTTAAGCCAGAGAAAGAAATAATAGATGAGGCAAAGAAATTATTTTCAATAACTTTTTCATTGTCCGTTTTATTCTATTCTCGGAAATTAATTGTGATCAAGCTAAGACCTTTGGAAATAGTTGAGATATTTTGGTGCGCCAAAGATGGTACACGCGCTGAAGGCCCCACCATCTGCTATCCAAATGTGGGAACAATCAAACTATAAAGAGAAATTGGAGAGCCTGAAAATATATGGTTTGGTGAGGCGGACAGATAGACAGGCCAACTGAGGAATATTAATCTAGTCGTAGCCAATGTGGTACTAATGAAGGATTGGTAACTGAAATTAGTATTGTAATATGATCACAGGATAAAGAGTAAAAGATTTCCAATGTTGAGGAAATTTTAAGCATGGAGGAGACTCTTCGTCGTTTAAGTTAAATCTGCGATAGTAAGATTATAAGTTTAAGTAACTGATCTAAATAGTAATAAAGATATGTGTCCCGTTTGTTGAGAGAATATGTTTGGAGAAGAAAATAGTACCAATAGTGTAAATAGGTTTTAAGGAATGGTAATAAAAAAAAGAATGAATAGATTATTAGTGGTAGTAGACCATAGATTATTGCGCTATACTATGGTAAACCACCTATATAATAGAAAGGTTGTGACAGAAATTGAGTTTGCTTTCTAGGCTAGTATTTGTATTTTGATATTTATTTGTTTTTTGCTAGGGTTTACTCCTATTTGAGAATATAGGTAGAGGTTGGACATACATTATTCTCTCTAGGTTTGTCTCGATTATAGGGATGTTTTAGATTGTCGTTTTTTGAAGACAAGATTAATGTTCTTGTTGATAAAGATCAGCAATTTGCCTATTAATTGCTACAGGGTAAAAGTGATTAAAATTGCTATTTGGAATGGGTGTCCAAGTGCTGGTCCTGGCAAATCTAAAAAAAAAAAAAAAAAAATAAAATGTAGTAGTAATAATAGTAATTCTTCAAAAAACTACAATTCATTTTGCTCAAAATAGTAACAAGCATTTTTTGGAATCCTGTAAAAGATCACATTAGAGAATCGTCAACTGTATTAAGATCATTATTCAAAGGTATTAAAATTATTATTGGAAATATATAATAGAAATGTTCCTATAGGGACCTTTTATGATGAGCTTCGATAGGATATAATGTAATCTATCGTATGGATAGCCATCTGGCGATTTTTTGTGTGAAATCAGTGTTGGAATTTGTTGGGATATACCCTGTATCATAGAAAAAATAATAATAATAAAAATAAATGAAATCTTTTAATATTAAATTTTCTTGTTAACCTCTAATTATTTATTTCTCTCTTAATTAGTGTCTCTTTTTTTTTTTTTTTTTTTTTTTTTCTAATGCATATTACCTATAACTTAATATATCGATATATGTTTTATATTATGATTATTTTTTTACATTCCTATTTGGAAGTTTATATGACTAATTCCAAATTATTTCCTTTTTCGCGTGTAGAGTCTCAAGGTAATGATGATTATTAATAGTGTTTTAATATGGCGGTGAACAGAGTCCTCATTATTTTCGCTGGGGAGCTCCTTGGAATCCGTTAGTCAATGGTATTTTCCGTTTACTTTTGGAGCGGATTTAATATTATCGGAGTTTTTTTATATTTAGAGATACAAGGTGTGATTGACAGGACAAGTAAAAACACTTATCTATAGTAACTTAATATATAAAATATATATATACTATAATGTGATATATCAGAAAAATATATATGTAAAGTTTATTAGATTTAATCACTGCTGTTATCGTTTGATCGAAATATATGATATAGTGTTGGAGATACTTTGCCATTGTTTAGATTTATTAAAATAAAATAAATTATGTGTAAAATAATATATAATATATTTAATATATAATACATAATATTAATATAATTATATAATAATAAATAATATTTAATAATATATTATACTCTATGCGACTCCTTAGATAAAGATATCCTTTTTTGAGTTTATCAAGAGTCTTAATAATATAATTTTAAATATATATATAAATAATTAATTAGTAATAATCTAATATAATTATAAATATTCTCCAAGATATTATACATAATAGTAAATATATATTTATATTATGAGGGGCGCTATTAAAGAGAATGGGTTAGATAGACATTTCATCGTTCAGTTAACAATCATATAGTCAAAATAAATCCCAATGGTTCAATAATCATCAAGTGTAAATATTTAGCTAAGATTTGATTAAATGGGATTAAGTTTGATTAAAAAATTTAAGTAATGAAACGTTGTTAGTTATGCTAAGATTTTTTTATAACCATTATGAGAACACTATATTATGAAAAGATTATTTTAGTTAAGCATAATGCTATTATGATGATTTATTATTAAGTATGGGGTACAAAGTTGGAAAGATAGAAAGAATGAGTAAATGTGGAAAGGGATGAAAAGACATTATAAGATAGTACGCTAGTTCATGATATACGGACCTACCTCTAAAAGGAGGAATGGTACTCGACGGACTTAAAAGGTAATATAAATAGAAGTAACGAGTAATGATGCCTACCGTAAAACATTGCAGATAGGCACACATATAATTTAGTAATACGTGAGTAATATACGTAGGCTATGAATATGTAGTATTGAAGAAAAAGGACTTGGTACATAGTATTGAACCAGAAATGACTTATATTGTTTAGAAAGCACATTACGCAAATTGATGTACATTTCTAAGGACGAGACCTACCATTTTTTAAAATAGAAGCTTGGTGATTTTAATCAGATAAGTTTTTAAAGCGTTTTTCTGCTTGCCCTCAACTTCATTTGAGCATCCATTAGTGCAAATGTAATTTCAATTTTTATGAATATAATGCTAAATACCACTATAAAGTTAATAAATAATATTCAATATCAGAACGAAGTAGACGACATCGGATAACAAAGGATTTCAAACAAGACTGCCACAAGCCGACGACATACTTGTCGACTTTCACACATCGAAACATATTACGGTGAAGGAAAGCGGAAATTTCATTATATTTTCTGATATATAGGGAAGACAGACTACTCCTTCCTTATAACTGTATATAAAAATGACGTCATATCGTCCTCGCGTAGCAAAAGAATTTTTATCTTAGATCAGAGGTAGAGGAGCGAGACATTCTAAAATGAATTCAATATTATTATAGCAGATTATTGAGTGTTTCTTTTAATTTATGAGGCAAAATAGCTTCTTTTTTAACTTTTATAGTAAAATTTAATAATTGAGTATACTTTTACATTTCAATTTCTTTATTTACAAAAGCTCAAAAAATATTGAGTATGAGCTTCCTAACCGGCCTACCCTAATATACCCCCTATATATATAGTAATATATAAGTTTGTTTCACTTAGTATTCTGTGTAAGAAGTATATAGATATATATATATATATAAGTATATATATATAGTAATATATATAATAAGTTTTTATAATATATAAGAATAAGTATAATATATATATATCAGAGGAAACTTCCTCTTAGGTCCGCTAGTCCGCTAGTTCCGCTCGAGCGGAGAACTACAGAATATAGCGGACTACGAGGTGCGGATGACTCAGAAATGTATCGGAACTTGCACGGCGGCATCAAAAAAAGTTTCCGCTCATTTGGTCCGCAATCTTTTTGAAAATAAAATATTCCATTATTATAGATTTCTTCATTGGTTATAGAGTAATAGGTTGATATATATTTTTATTTAAGTTTATACACTAATACTTTTTAGGGGTCTAAGATCTTCTACTTGTTCAATTTAGTAGATTAAATTTCAAAACCAATACTAACAACCTCCTAGATCTATATAATAAATAACTTTAATTTGATCCATACTAATCTGAGATGCTATACCATCTCATCTGTAACTTTAATATAATTATATGATATACTATAAGTAACTACGGGCGATGAGATATCCTAAATTCATTCTGTTTTGAAAACTCCATTAAATATCACAGGTGTGCAGTGGAACTTAAACTTGATTTTTTAGAATGCTCGGTCAAGAATCTAATAGCTATAAGAAGCTTCATTTCCACCAACTTCATTAGTATGAGTTTTGAAATTCTGCAAAGAATTAGAGTCAGGCCTATTATTAGATTTTAAGACTCATGTGTCGTTGAATTTCATAAGTTCTATCTGCGATTAATTTTCAAAAAGGAAGATTTATTTTTTTTAATTCTAGATTCAGTACTATGGGGAAGACCCACATTGAAATTGTGAACTTGTATGATTATGATTTGGAGCAGGTGAGTAACCTAAGTTTATTTGATTAACTTCTTTAACAGCGGTGAATATTTGATGAAATCAGGGATTGAGATGATGGGAAATTGGTGTTCAAGGCTTGGTGAGGAGAAAGTAGATTCATTACTACCAGCATAGAGGTATTTGAATTTAAACGTATCGTGGCTAAGTATTACTAATCCTGTAGACTCCTCAAGATATTTGGGGTTATAACTCTGAATTCATATATTTAATAGTTCTGATGTCATTTAGAGTAAACCCTTCTTTGTATTCCGAAGTCTAGTTTTAAAAGAAATTATTTTCCTAAAAAATGATTAAAAACTTTTTTCTTTTTTCTCACTTTTCATTTTCTAAAAAGTTCAAGAACCTTATTATAATTATTCTTCACTAATAGGAAAATTCTGAATCAGAGAGTATGCATATCCTTGTAATTTATTTTTTAAGCATGAAGTTTTAATGGATTCATTTTAAATTTTTTGGTAAATCTAAGGGACTCTTAAATTTTGAAATGAAGGGTTTATAAGCAAACTTATCAGTTTCATGCTCTCACAGAAACCGACAACTGTATGGCTTTAAGAATAAATTCACTCAAAGCAGATAGGAATTTTTTTGAGAGGTTGCATTTTGATCCCCTTTTAAAATTTTAAATTCACTTATTTGAATAAAATAATTGGTACTGAATCTGATTACACAAGCTAACTTCGATTAGAAACTCAGGGAAAGTTCAGTTGAATCATAAATATTTTCGTAATATTGGTATCTTTGTTAAATCTTTAACAAGGACTCTACTTCCTCTACAAGATCTTTTACACCAAACTGCATCTGTTATCTTATTATTACTGTATGCCTACTCCATATCTACTAAAAATATCTACTTGTGCCGTTGAAAATGAAATGCTGAACATATAGCTTAGATTTTTTATATAAGCTTACCATGGTGTTGAAGCCTGTATCTCTGGGTCAGACATTTCGCTGAAATTTGGCTAAGAAGTGACCCAAAGGGACAAATTGAAACCTTGAAAAAGATCGGCCAAAATTATTTTATTGAATTTTGAAAAGGTCTAGAAGACAAAAAAAAATTTAAATTTTGAAGTGAAATTGATTAGGGCACAAGGAAAAAAAAAATAGACCCAACTATTATGAGTTAAAAAAAGAAAAAAAAAAATATCACCAGGACAAATTATTTGATTGAATTTTGATAAAGTCTAAACCAAAATATAAAAAAAAGAAAAAATTAAAATTGAAGGGTTGAAAAATGATCTTAGGCCTACAGGCCTAAGTTGAGCTGAATTTTTTAGGAAAAAAACACGAAAAGGAATGGGAATGCAAGTTGTCAAATGCAGATAAATGAGCCTTATCTAACTCTGACTATACCAAGATTTTGGAAAATTACGAATACACGTGAGGGGGAATAGACGAAGAACGTAGAATAAGGGAGAGACAGAGAGAAAACGCCAAGGTAGGCTAAAGGTCTCGGGAAAGGCCGACGGAGAGAGAAAGAGTTCTAAGAGCTAGGGCCATGGAAAAGAGGATAGCGATGGGAGGACCGGGGAGAGAGAGAGAGAGAGATTGTGGGGTGCGTGGGAGGAGTTATAGTCGGTGAATAGCTTTATGGGCAAATTTTGATATATCTTAATTTTAAGTTTAATTTAGTAATCTAAAGAGACACAAAATCATAACTGGCATAAGAGCCCGGAGTTGCTGATTATAAATTGCAATATTGAATAGCACGGATTATCAAAATTTGCAGCGAAACCCGTTCGGTTGAGAGTGGAACCAATATAATTTTGACACAATGGGAACGGAAAATTTTAATCTTAAAGGGAATAAATAGAAATGGATAACAAATCTTTTGAAAGAGATATAAAAGAGTAAAAAAAAAGAGCATGAGAGAGAGAGGAGAGATATATATATATAAATAGCAAGAGGTGAGATTTTTTGAAATTATTTTTTAAAAAAACAATTTTGATTTTGATTGATTTTTTTGATTTTGATTGCAATTTTTTTCGAAATTTGTAGTTCAGCGTCACGGCGAAACATATATAAAGTAAGTTAAGGACCTACCGTTATAGCCATTTAGTAATATAGATTATATATATATATATATATATAATATAATATATATTATTATATATATATAGATGTATTAATATATATATATATATACTGAATAAGGTAGAATGTAGTTAGTAGGAGAACTAATATATAATATACATGTAAATGAAGACGCAGAACCGAACTCCATAGAAAATAAGAATTAAGGAATAATTTTAATAAAGAATTAATGTAATAGACTCCATAGAATAATATATATAATTAAGAAGCCACATTGGGCCTACCTAGAGCTGTCCCAGTCAACCAACAATAATTAATAATTAAAGAATAATAATTAAAAAAGGACGAACTGGCCCTGTAGTTTCCATTCAACCTATAATAATAATAAATAATAATAATAAAGTCAGAAGAAATGATCATTTAACTGCCCTAGTCAGACCAATAATAATAAGAAAAGGTCCGCTTTAACCCCTCTAGAATGGTGCCCAGTCAACCATAATAAATAAGATAATACTTTAGAGAAGCCACATGGGCGTTTAGGACGTACCCAGGATGCCAATAAACAGATATAAATTAAGAGAAGCCGGCATTGTCCCCTCAAAATGTCCGCAGGTCAACCCATAAAAATTAAGATTAAGAATAATAAATAGGTAATTAATTAATTATGAATTGGAAGAAGTAATGATAATTAAAGAAGCAACATTGGTGAGCACTACATAGACGTACCCAGTCAAAAACCAATCAGATAATAAAAGAAGAATTGAGGGTGGAGGAGTAATAATGGCTTTGGAATCGTTTAATGATAAGTGTTCCCAGTCGATATATCCATAATTAATAATAAATAAATGAATAATTATTCGCGAGAGGCCGCAGGCCTACCTAAACTGATCCCAGTCAACCCAAATAATTATATTAAGAATAAAATTAAGAATAAAATACGTCCTATTTAGAGAGTCCCAGTCAACCAAATAAAGTTGATAATACTTAAAAAGCCGCATGCTCCTATCTAGGACTTAAAAGTAAACAATAAAAATTAAAATTAAGAGAACCCGACTGATTGCCCCTCAAGAAGGTCCGAAGTTCAATCCCATAATAAGTAATAAGAAAGAAATAATACTTGAATAGCCGCGAATGGGCCTATTTAGACTGTCGCATAAGTCAACAAATAATAATTATAAAGAGAAAATAATAATTAAAAAGCTGCGTTGGCCCCTCTAGAAATGTCCCAGTTAAAAATCGATAATAATAAGAATAATACTTAAGAAGCAGCATCGTCCTTTTTAGATGTCCCAGTAACAATAAAAATTATATTTAAGAGAAGCCGAGCATGCCTCATGCTAGAATGTGACCACGTCAGCTCATAAAAAATGTAAATAAGAAATATATTTAAGAAGCCGCAGGCTATCTAGACGCCCAGCCAAACCATTAAAATTAAATAATTAAAATATTTAATCAAAAATAAGATATAGAAAGTTTAATTACATGCCCAGTTAAATCATAATAAATATTAAAATAATATTAAAAAAGGCGCATGGTCCTTTTTAGACAGTCCCATGTCGGACCAATAAAATAATAAATAACAAATAGCATGAGCCCCTCTAGAATGTCCCAGTCAACCTAGATAATAAATAAAAAAATACTTAAAAAGCCGCATGGTCTTTTTTTTTACCACAAATCACAGTTTATTTTTTATTTTGTAGGAAAAAAAGTACCATTAAAAATTAAGATCAAGAATAATTTAATAATAAAATGAATTAATGAAATAGTAATTAATTAGAACATAAAGGATCCTACCTAGACTGTCTCCAGCAAAACAATAATATAATTTATAGATATGAATGTAATTATAAAAATAACTTAGATTGGCCTCTCTAGACTGTCCCAGTCAATCCCATAATAATAATAAATAAGAATAATACAATCAGAACCACAATGAGAATGTCCCAGGTCCCAGTCAACCCATAATAATAATAATTAAAGAATAAAATTAAAGTAACCGCTATGAACCCCTCCTAGATACGGCCCAGTTAACCCCCATTAATAATCTAAGAACCATTCAACTTACTACGTATACTAGTCTCGCAAGCTCTTTTCTCAGCACTTCGTCCAGTGCAATTCCCATATTAAATAAAAAAATCTAATATCTAAAATTGAGTCGCTGTGTGTAATTCAGACTGAAAACATAATCGAAAGAAACTAATTACAATAATTAAGAAGCCGCATCTGCCATTCTAGAATGTCAGTCAACCATATGATATTAATTTAATAATTAAGAATATATTACAGTTAGAAAGCCTGAGTCCTATCTAGAACGTCCCAGTTCAACCCATATAAGTAATCTTATAGTAATTAAACAAATCATTCATTACTAGAAGCCGGTAGTGTGACCCCCTCCATGTAATCCCAGTTGAACTCATAATAAATTAAGAATTACACATTAAGCCGCATGGTCCTTTTTAGATGGTCCCGTCAACCATAAAAATTAATAATTAAGAAGCCGCATTGGCCCGTCTAGAAGTCCCAGTCAACCCATTAATAAATAAGAATAATACTTAGAAGCCGCATGGGCCCTATCTAAGAGCATACTGCTCACACCTATTCTTATCCTCAAAACCAAAAATCTCCCTCCTCGTAGCTTTACGTTGCGCCCTTTTCAGCAAATATATGTCTTTTCTAGTTAAAGGGTTGCAAAACTTCTACGCAATATCAAAGAGTAACTGGAACAAGACAACATATAATGCCTATTATTACGACAATTAACACAAAAACGAAGATACTATAACTGAGTCGTAAGGAATTTGCATTAATATTTTAATTTTTAACCTAGGCCCCTTAGCTCTGACCTGATTTCAGAACAATTACTATCAATAGCAAGACATAATTATTCCTAACATTTAAAGAATGTTTAAAACTTACGGGTTACAAATGCCAATAGTTTGTTGAGAACCAATTATAAAAAAGAAATAATTAAAAAGATTTACTTAACGTATATATAGTTAGTTATTTTACCACGATAATCGGGTATATTGAAGTTAAATCGCTTATATATGCAAAAAAAAAAAGAAAAAAAGAAACAAAAATATAAAAAAATAAAGAATCAAAAAAAATCAAAAAATTGAAAAAAATCATGATGTATTTTATAAAAAAATCAGAAGTGAAAAAGACAGTGTTGATTTTTTATCATGCTTTTTTAACGTGCCATCCCTGTCATATGATAATA
>JABUQX010093237.1:0-44680 GCA_015478945.1 Trachelipus rathkii | reverse complement strand
GTAAAGAAGCCTTTAGGACAGAAAGAAATTGGTGTCCGAAAATGGAGAAATTAGTCCATGGAGAAAGCTATTTCTCTATTTTCGGACATTAATCTCTCTTCTGGCTCAACAAGAGAAATCAGTCCATGAAGAAGATTATTGAAAATAATTTCTTTATGTAGTCTGTTATTTCTTCTGGCTTAACGAGAGAAAGGACAGGCGAGATAGAGAGATTATCGCAAAATAACACTCACACTGGACACAGTAGAAGTATAGAGAGATTATCGCAAAATAACACTCACAATGGACACAGTAGAAGTATAAATAATGAAGCTTAAAAGAAAATAACAGAATAAAATGATAAGTTATAAAAGTAAGCTCACCCAAAGAGATAGAATGAGCACATCAGTCCAACTGTCTGGTTCCAATATAGAAGAAAGCCATTTATTATATTATAAATAATGATATAATGAGTTTTCTTCATATGATAACCTCTCAGTATTATTAAGCGGATCTATTAAGCTTATATTAGTATTATCATCAGTTATATTTTCAGTTTTATCCATCGGATCAAATACACATTGATCGGGAAGAAGGGAATGGCAGATTCAATACTTAAGGAACCACAGAAGAAACCTTAACTATCTCTCTAATAATTGTTGAAATGTAGAAGGAACATTTTGATAGGAAGTTCAACAAGAAATACAGATATGAGTAAACTCAGTAAAAATCTTAAAGAAAAGATTGATGGTGTAGAAGCCTAAAGCACCATGTTACAGGATCAATAGGATCATCAGAACTTACTAATCTGAAATTTGACATTGTTGAAAGATACGAGAAAGTGCACGTTCAACTATCCAGATGCATTGCTTAAATGGAAGAAGGAACCAAATAATAATAAAAGAAGTTTATAGTAATAAATCCTACTTTCGCAAACATCTTCTACTGATATACTTCGGAATACATATGCATAGGAACTGACTTTACGAACTGTTCAGTCTGATAAAATTTTTAGGAATAAAAGAGAAATAGACGGATACAGGACAAAGGTAGTGAGACCGGTAAGAAGAACCTTGTGTTATCATAGTTAATAATGCTAAAGTCAAAACATCTATTAGGAAAGAAAAGAAGTTGACCATTAATTCGATACTTTAAAGTCATAGAAGACAGCAGTAAAAGTTAATGTTGAACAAGTATAAGAAAGAAAACAACTTTCTTTGAGAAGTAAATAAATTTAGAAGAAGGAAGTGTGATTCTGGTAATAAGAGCAAAACAGCTGATACGAAAGAGCAAGATCGTTCTAAATCAAAAGGCTGATTCAAGGAGTAAGAACACCTTTAGAAAATAAACAAGTAAGTGTATACTACTTCAGCTTATGGGATTCTAATTAAATTAAATTTAGAGTACAAGTTTGAAGTCGCATATAATTTAAAGAGCATCATGTACAGCCTAATTAGTTTACAAACAAGAGTAAAATGGGTAATATTTTAGTCATCGAACTAAAGAGGATACTCGTCTTGTACTTTAACAGAGAAGAATGTCTTTTCTAGTCGAATGATTAGAAGTATGCCTCGCATAAGAAAAAACCATTTAAAAGTGTACATTTAGGTAAACATTAGAGATTCATTTATAACTTTTATAGTAAAGGTATTATATTTATATACTCTACTTTATTATTCTTACATTTACCGATATCACAATACAGTAATCTCTTTAACATTTTTATTTTTTTTTGTTGTTGTTAAAACTTAATGACCCAATGTATAAAAGATAACAATTTTAATGCTAATTTATCTTATAAGTGGTAACATTACTCAACATAACATGCGAAAACGCATAATAGGTAAACAAGTAGGGAACCACTAGTGATTCAGTACACAACTACCCACTCTGAATTGTAAGTTTATATCAGTTATAATTTTGCAATTTTCCTCTAAACTGATGTTTGAACTTTAATAATATTTGATCAATGCATAATGAATATTGAATTATAAGTATATATCAGTTATAATTTTGCATTTTTTCTTCTAAACTGATATAGTTACATATTTGAATTTTAATATTATTTAATAGATGCATAGTAAATATCTAGTGTAAGTCATAATAACCACATAATTATCATTATGTGATGTAATTTAGTCAATACAAATTACTTGTAACTTTAAAAGGTATGAATGAAAGAGTTAAAATTCTAACACATTTAGAACTTTCTGGTTACACAAGGGTCAGGTAACGGTAATGTTTGACATACATACCACGATTTGTTATTTCATTAATATAAAAACACTTAAACATTTCACGTTTAAAGTAGAGATCTCTTACATGTAAATCTCATAAACATAATACAAGTATACATGTATGCATTCATAGATGTAAACTTTAAGATATACACAAGATGATTGATATGTGGGAATTGCACACATAAATGAATGAAATACTTACATATGGAGCATTATGTGTATATGCAAACGACATGGAAACATTTATTTATTAATTGACTTCACAAGAAACAGACACTAAACATATTAGGTAATTTACTTACACCGAAGATTTCTGTTAGTCTTGTTACATTTAGTTTAAACTGAAGTCCAGTCATGATTTAATAACATAACATTTCGTACAGACATATATTGGTCACATAACATTTTGTAACATAAAAGTTCAGGTTCCTAAATATTCAATCATGTTTTAATACATAAACACACCTAGTTTTTTTTTTTGTATTTAAATTTTATGTTTAAATTTTACATTTCTTTATCAAAAATAGATAAACAAAGAGGTGTAAGGATGAATGTGGAATAATGGTGTGAATAATTTTATTTTTTGTTTACAAAGTTCATATATTCTCCCATTCGAGAATATTTCTTACTATTTCACACACGCACACAAAAATTGTTATATTTTCTTATATAGATAAAATATAATTTTGGGTAATATTAGGCAATATAATTGGTAATTATATATATTAGTCACATAGAACTTAATTTTAATTTTTTTACAGGAATTTTATTTTTTTATTACTAATCCCAATTCAAAACTTTTTTACAGAGAAATGAATTTACATTTTTTATTTATTTACTAATCCTAATACGGAAATTTTTTACAGATTTTCTGAAGTAAGTATACTATCAGGGAACAATAATGTATTTTCTACAGATATTCATTTTAGCAGGAAGCACTGAGCTACGCATTTTTTTTCAGGATAATGTGGTTTTCGTCAGTAAACAGCAAATAATGTCATTGCTTGCTTGCTTGGGGATTTCCCTATTCATGTCAATAAAACCAACCCACCTCACCATGCAGGTCAATGAGTAAAATTATAATTAAATTCTATTGTTACTTTGCCATTTTTTATTTGATACTAATTAAGTGAAAATTAAGAACTTCATTATATATAGTCACAGCATTGTCTCAGGCAGGAAACTAAGTAACAAAACTTTCAGTAATATATAAATTCTCAAGGACGAGGAACATTTATTTTCAACTTTATACAGTAATGGTAATATTGAAATTTCAATATCTTAATAACTTTTATAATTTTAGTTATATCTTCCCTGTTCGATTCAATAAACTTTATTGCTTTCGAGTACTTTCACAAGTTTGCAGAGTATTAAATCAACATGGGAAATTACTCGAGGACATTTGTTTATAATTTACTTCATGTAATTTTATTACTTCAAGGCACATGATTATAAAATCCCAAGAATATTTAGATATCAACATCACACTATCCCAGCATGATAGCGTATAAATTTTAATATCTTATAAACTTACTAATTATTTTTATATATAAATAATGTCCCTGTTCAAATATAAAAGTTAGTTAAATATTTTTATTGCAATTTTAACCAATTTTCAACAATTTTCAACAATTTCAACAATTTTAATAATTTAAATATTGTCCCTGTTCATCAGATTTCAATAAATCCCTATTATTTATAATTTTTTTTAAAACGAGTATACAGTATTTAAAGATTTATAGAAAACAAAATATGGGAAGATTTTCCTAAGAATTTAATTTATTTTTAGAAATTTTAATTTCAATTTTCTTTTAATATTTTTTATTTTTTTTGATACAAACATTAATATCATACCATATCACAATGTCTACAACTTTAAAGACAAGTAACAGTTCACTTACCAGTCAACTGCATTTTTAAACAGTCAATTAACAATTAAAACAGTGTTTGCCAATGTTTTAGACATCAAATTCAGTCACAAAAAACTTACTTTTGCAACATGTAACATGCACAAGAGAATTTAGACAATTACTGTCATATGTTAGTAATCCTCATACAGTTCATTTTATACAAATTCTTACAATTTACATGAAATTTTATTTATGAAATAAAATTTTCCAATCTTTTAAAGACCCAATACTGCTGCCGATATTTTTCTTTTTCTTAAAGGTATTATAGAGAACATGGCGATTGGGATACTTCAAAGGATACAAAGGAGAGAAAAGGCTTGACGAGACGAAGAAGGATTCGACTCATACACGAGGATCGCAAGAACAAAACCTGTACTCGGTCATATTATGGAACTCAAGCCGGAACATAATAAGTTATTGCATAACTTATTATTTGATTTATTAGTTAGAACTTTTGAAATATTTTAGTTTACTTAATATTTTTGATTTTTTTTATTTTAATCTGAGTCAAATTTTAAAATTTTAAAAAATTTTTTAAGGGGGGAGAAACTGAAAAATCCGATTGCTTAATTGTATATCAGCTGTGAAAAGATTAAACAGGAATGTAGAATCCCATAAAGTAATTAATTAATGATATTTAGAACTATTTGGAAAAACATATTTTGAAATAACATTTTACTAATAATTTTCTCACGGTTTTCCCTAAGGGTTTTTCCCAATTTCACAATAGTATTTTCATATTATATTTTTCTTTTGCATAAAAGTTGTAATTTCGTAATAATTCACAGGATACCCATCCTATTGCTAAAAACGAAAATAAGATTTCGGTAACTAAAATATTTCAAAAGTTCTAACTAATAAATCAAATAATAAGTTATGCAATAACTTATTATGTTCCGGCTTGAGTTCCATAATATGACCGAGTACAGGTTTTGTTCTTGCGATCCTCGTGTATGAGTCGAATCCTTCTTCGTCTCGTCAAGCCTTTTCTCTCCTTTGTATCCTTTGAAGTATCCCAATCGCCATGTTCTCTATAATACCTTTAAGAAAAAGGAAAAATTATCGGCAGCAGTATTTGGGTCTTTAAAAAGATTTGGAAAGATTTACATGTTTAATATGTAAAATTGATTTAAATAAGATTGGTATAAAATGAAACTGTATGAGGATTATAACATTGGAACAGTAATTGTCTAATTCTCTTGTGCATGTTACTGTTGCAAAAGTAAGTTTTTTGTGACTTGAATTTGATGTCTAAAACATTGGCAAAATGTTTTTAATTGTTAATTGGACTGGGTTTAAAAATGCCAGTTGACTTGGTAAGTGAACTGCTTACTTGTCTTTAAGTTGTAGACTTGTGAATATGCGTATATATTAATGTTTTGATCAAAAAAAAATAAAAAATTTAAAAGAAATTGAAATTAAAATTTCTTTAAAAAAATTAAATTCTTAGGAAATCGTTCCCTATAATTTCTTTGTATAAGCTAACTAAATGACTGTATAACTCGTTTTTTAAAAAAAATATAAATATAGGATTATTGAAATCTGATGAACAGGGACAATATTTTAAATTATTAAATTGTTGAAATTGTGAAATTGTTGAATATTGGTTAAAATTGCAATAAAATATTTACTAACTTTTATAATTTGACAGGGACATTATTTATATTTATAAAAATAATTAGTAAATTTATAAGATATTAAAATTTATACGCTATCATGCTGGGATAGTGTGATGTTGATATCTAAATATTCTTGGGATTTTATAATCATGTGCCTTGAAGTAATAAAATTACATGAAGTAAATTATAAACAAATGTCCTCGAGTAATTTCACATGTTGATTCACTACTCTGCAAACTTGTAAAGTCACTCGAAAGCAATTGGTAATAAGTTATTGAATCGAACAGGGACGATATAACTAAATTTAAAAGTTATAAGATATTGAAATTTCATATACCATTACTGTATAAAGTTTGAAATAAATGTCTTCGTCCTTGAAATTTAATATTAACTGAAAGTTGTTACTTATTTCCTGCTGAGACAATGCTGTGACTATATATAATGAAGTCCATCCCTAGGACTTAATATAGTATCAAATAAACTGTACCAAATACCAAGGATAAATTTAATTATATTTTACTCATTGACCTGATGGTAGGTGGTGGTTTTATTGACATGATAGGGAAATTCCTCAGCAACAAGCAATGACATTATTTGTCTGTTACTGACGAACCACATTATCCTGAAAAAAAATGCGTAGCTCAGTGCTTCATCCTTCTCATTGTGGTAGAAAATACATATTGTTTCATTACAATCTGATATTTTACACGGAAATATCTGTAAAAATTTCCGTAAATTAGGATTAGTAAATAAATAAAAAATGTAAATTCATTTCTCTGTAAAAAAGTTTTGAATTGGGATTAGTAAATAAAAAAATAAATTCCTGTAAAAATTTAAATAAGTTTTCCTAGATATTCCCGTTATTATAATTACCAAATTATATTCAGCCATATTACCAAAATTATATTTATATTATTTCGGAGGTCGTAATAATTATTATCTTTTACTAACCTACTAATAAATATTCAATTTATTAGTATTCTATATGAGCATATGGGGGGTCACACACGTAAAGTTATGACTCCGGGGGTCGACAAGCAAAAAATGGTTGGGAACCAGTGTTTTAAACAAAAAAAAAACTAGGTTGTTTTAAACTAAACAATCCTGCGCCTAAAAAAATCTACTAAACATGAACTTTTATGTTACAAAATGTTATGTGACTAATACATGACTGTACGAAATGTTATGTTATTAAATCATGACTGGACTTCAGTTTAAACTAAATGTAACAAGACTAACAGAAATCTTCGGTGTAAGTAAATTACCTAATATGTTTAGTGTCTGTTTCTTGTGAAGTCAATTAATAAATAAATGTTTCCATGTCGTTTGCATATACACATAATGCTCCATATGTAAGTATTTCATTCATTTATGTGTGCAATTCCCACATATGAATCATCTTGTGTATATCTCAAAGTTTACATCTATGAATGTATACATGTATACTTGTATTATGTTTATGAGATTTACATGTAAGAGATCTCTACTTTAAACGTGAAATGTTTAAGTGTTTTTATATTAATGAAATAACAAATCGTGGTATGTAAGTCAAACTAAATTATCGTTACCTGACCCAGAAATTTCTAAATGTGTTAGAATTTACTTGACTGTATTGATATTTTAACTCTTTCATTCATACCTATTAAAGTTACAAGCAATTTGTAATACTAAATTACATCATATAATGCTAAGTCTGCAACCTTGTTTTGTGTGTAATCTTAAACAAATTCGTAGGTGTACGTCAAAATTCAGCAAAGTTTGAAATGACTTACTGTAAGTTTAGCATAACCTAAAACTTCATGTAATTTAGACATTTTTAATTTTTTAAATAATTTGTAAATTAATAAATTTTTTGAATATAAATAATATCATTATGCAATTAAACTTTACTTAAACACACTCGTGCAATTAAAATTACTGCATAGGAACCTATTAAGTAATATTGACATTTGCAACTCAGAGTGGGTAGTTGTGTTCTAAATTATAAGAAGCTTCAAATACTTGTTTTTAGCAATTTATACGTAGGTTCGCACGTATTGTGAGTAATGTTACCACTGCTATAGATAAATTTAGGCATTAATAAATTGTTATCTTTTATACATTGGGTCTATTAACGTTTTAAACAACAAACAAAAATAAAATTGTTAAAAAGAGATTACTGTATTGTATAGATACGGATTAAATGTAAGGAATAATAAAGTTAGAGTATATAAAATAATACCTTGTACTATAGGAGGTTATAAATGAATTCTCTAATGGTTTTACCTAAATGTACATTTTAAATGGTTATTATCTTATTGCGAGGCATACTTCTACAATCATTTCGACTAAGAAAAGACATTCTTTCTCTGTATAAGAGTACCAAGACGCAGTATCCTCTTTAGTTTCGTCATTGGACTAAATTTACCCATTTATACTCTTGTTTGTAAACAATTAGGCTGTACATTGATGATCAGTAAATTATAATCGCCTTCAACTTTTGTTTTAAATATAAAAATTTTCCTTTTAAGATTAAGATATTTGAGATTGTTATAAGACTTCTGATAGTTTTCTAAGGGTGTTCTTACTCCTTGAATCAGCCTTTTGATTTAGAACGATGTTGCTCTTTTCGTATTTCATGCAAACTGTTTTGCTCTTAATTACCAGAATCACACTTCCTTTTTTCTAAATTTATTTACTTCTCAAGAAAGTTGTTTTCTTTCTCATATACTTGTTTCAACGCATTAACTTTTATGCTGTCTTCTTAATGACTTTAAATATCGAATTAAATGGTTCAATCTTTTCTTTACCTAAAGATGTTTTGACTTTACATTATTACTATGGATACAGGTTCTCTTACCGGTCTCACTACCTTTGTCCTGTATCCATCTATTTCTCTTTACTTCTCCTTAAAATTTTATCGGACTGCACTAGTATCCGTAAGTCCAGTTCTATGCCATATGAATTCGAAGTATATCAGTTAAGAAGATGTTTGCGAAAAATTAAGCTTATTGCCTATAAACTTATTTGGTTATATTTGGGTTCTTCTCTCCATTTGGCATTGATCTGGATAAGTATGAACGTGCAACTTTTCTTCGTTACTCTTTCAACCAACTGTCAAATTTCAGATGTATTAGCTCTCTGCATGATCTTCTAATCTGATCACTGTAAGACTGGATGCTTTAGGGTTCTACACCATCAATCTTTTCTTTAAGATTATTTTACTGAGATTTACTATATCTGTATTTATCTTTGGATTGAACTTACCTTACATCAAATGTCCTTCTCATTTATATTCAACAATTTATTCAGCTGAGATAGTTAGGTTTTTCTGTGGTTCCTTGAAGTATGAATCTGCCATTTCCCTTCTCTTCCCCAGATCAATGTGTTATTTTGTCCGATGGATAAAACTGAAATAACTGTAACCTTTGGTGCTCTCGTCTTTAAGAATATAATTGATCGAGCGTTGAATTAATACTGAGAGGTTACTCATTTATGAGAAAAACTAGTAATATCATGTATTTATATATATAAAGGCTTTCTTTCATATTTGGAACCAGACATTGTCTGATTGTGGCTCATTTCGTCTGTATCTCTTTGGGTTTTGAGCTATACTTTATATAAACTTGCTTTTATCATATTCCTATTCTGTTTATTTTTCTTTTAAAGGCTGTCATTAATTTATACTTCTACTCTGTGCTTCCTATCTCGTGTAGTGTTGATATCTTTGCTCGATAGTCTCTTCTAAGTAGTTCTACTGATGGTCCAGTATCGCAGCGCGCCGGCTTGGCCCAGCCAACTCCCTGTTGAGGTCGTTATTTTGCTGATAATTCTCTTCTATTCTCGGCGCCTGATCCATTTCTTATCTCGTTTAAGCCAGAAGAATTACAGACCTACTATAAAGATATTTTCAATAATCTTCTTCATTGGGACTGTTTCTCTTGTGAGCCAGAAGAGAGGATTAATGTCAAAATAGCAGAATAAGGCTTCTCCATGGACTAATTTCTTCTCCATTGTTCGGACAATTCCTTTCGTCCCTAAGCTCTTTTACAGTGCTCTCTCTCCTCATGGATCTGTGTTGCGGTGCTTATCAGTATCGTATGAGCAGACTGTAAGAAGGCCCTTTTGGACAGAAAGAAAATTGGTGTTCCGAAACAATGGAGAAATTAGTTCCATGCGAGAAAGCTATTTCTCTTTTATCGGACATAATCTCTCTCTCGTGGACTCAACAAGAGAAATCAGTCCATGAAAGAAGATTATTGAAAATAATTTCTTTATGTAGTCTGGTATTTATCCTCCTGGCTTAACGAGGAAGGACAGGCGAGATAGAGAGATTATCGCAAAATAACACTCACACTGGACACAGTAGAAGTATAGAGAGATTATCGCAAAATAACACTCACAATGGACACAGTAGGAAGTATAAATCGTAATGAAGCTTAAAAGAAAAATCAACAGAATAAAATGAAAATAAATGATAGATATAAAAGTAAGCTCACCCAAGAGATAGACATGAGCTACATCAGTCAACTGTCTGCGCAGTTCCAATGTATGAACGAAAGCCCTTGTATATTATATAATAAGATATATGAGTTTTCTTCATAATGATAACTCTCAGTATTATTTCAGCGGGATTCATTAATCTTAAGAACTGAGCACCAGGTTACTATTTCAGTTTATATTCCATCGGATCAAATCACATTGATCCGCGGAATGAAGGCGAATGGCAGAAGATTCATAACTTTTTAAGCGAACACAGAAGAAACCTAACTATCTCCTCTAATTAATTGTTGAAATGTAGAAGGAACATTTTTGATAGGAAGTTCAACAAGAAATACAGATATGAGTAAAAACTCACTTAAAAAATCATTTAAAGAAAAGATTGATGGTTGTAGAAGCCTAGAAGCACCATGTTACAGGATCAATAGAATCATCAGAACTTACTAATCTGAAATTTGACATTGTTGAAAGATACGAGAAAGTGCACGTTCAACTATCCAGATGCATTGCTCAAATGGAAGAAGGAACCAAATAATAACAAAATAAGTTTATAGCAATAAAGCTTAATTTCGCAAACATCTTCTACTGATATACTTCGGAATACATATGCATAGGAACTGACTTTACGAACTGTTCAGTCTGATAAAATTTTTAGGAATAAAAGAGAAATAGATGGATACAGGACAAAGGTAGTGAGACCGGTAAGAGAACCTGTGTATCCATAGTAATAATGTAAAGTCAAAACATCTTTAGGAAAGAAAAGATTGAACCATTAATTCGATACTTTAAAGTCATAAGAAGACAGCAGTAAAAAGGAAAGAGTTGAACAGTATAAGAAGAAAGACAACTTTCTTTGAGAAGTAAATAAATTTCAGAAGAAGAGGAGATTCTGTTAATAAGAGCAAAACAGCTGATACGAAGAGCAAGAGAATTCTAAATCAAAAGTGATTCAAGGAGTAAGAACACCTTTAGAAAATAAACAAGTAAGTTTATACCATTTCAAAGTTTGGGGATTCTAATGAAATTGAATTTAGAGTACCAAAAGTTTGAAGTCGCATATAATTTAAAGAGCATCATGTACAGCCTAATTAGTTTAGAAACAAGAGTAAATATAAGTAATATTTTAGTCATCGAACTAAAGAGGATACTCGTCTTGTACTTTAACAGAGAAGAATGTCTTTTCTAGTCGAATGATTAGAAGTATGCCTCGCATAAGAAAAAACCATTTAAAAGTGTACATTTAGGTAAACATTAGAGATTCATTTATAACTTTTATAGTAAAGGTATTATATTTATATACTCTACTTTATTATTCTTACATTTACCGATATCACAATACAGTAATCTCTTTAACATTTTTATTTTTTTTTGTTGTTGTTAAAACTTAATGACCCAATGTATAAAAGATAACAATTTTAATGCTAATTTATCTTATAAGTGGTAACATTACTCAACATAACATGCGAAAACGCATAATAGGTAAACAAGTAGGGAACCACTAGTGATTCAGTACACAACTACCCACTCTGAATTGTAAGTTTATATCAGTTATAATTTTGCAATTTTCCTATAAACTGATGTTTGAACTTTAATAATATTTGATCAATGCATAATGAATATTTAGTGTAAGTCATAATAACTATATAATTCTCATTTCTTTTCAAAGTTAATGCGTGTCATTACATTGAAGTTTTAGGTAGCATAAACTTACAGTAAGTCATCACTTGCTGATTTTGACGTATCACCTACGAATTTGTTTAAGATTACACACAAAACAAGGTTGCAGACTTAGCATTATATGATGTAATTTAGTATTACAAATTGCTTGTAACTTTAATAGGTATGAATGAAAGAGTTAAAATACCAACACAGTCAAGTAAATTCTAACACATTTAGAACTTTCTGGAGTCAGGTAACCGATATTTTTAGGTTTGACTTACATACCACGATTTGTTATTTCATTAATATAAAAACACTTAAACATTTCACGTTTAAAGTAGAGATCTCTTACATGTAAATCTCATAAACATAATACAAGTATACATGTATACATTCATAGATGTAAACTTTGAGATATACACAAGATGATTCATATGTGGGAATTGCACACATAAATGAATGAAATACTTACATATGGAGCATTATGTGTATATGCAAACGACATGGAAACATTTATTTATTAATTGACTTCACAAGAAACAGTTAATAAACATATTAGGTAATTTACCTACACCAAAGACACATTAGTCTTGTTACATTTAGTTTAAACTGAAATCCAGTCATGATTTAATAACATAACATTTCGTACAGACATATTATGGTTCACATAAAACATTTTGTAACATAAAAGTTCAGGTTCCTAAATATTCAATATTGGCTTAATAACTCAGCTAGTTTATTATGCTATTAACGCCAGTAGGTGTTAGTATTAGATTTTCTTTATTTCAAAATAGATAAAACAAAGAAGGCTGAAGAGATCAAATTGAATAATGGTGGATAAATTTTATTTATTTGTTTTACAAAGTTCAATATATTCTCCCATTCGAAATATTTCTTACTATTTCACTTACACGCACACAAAATTGTATTTTTCCTTATATAGATAAATCTCGGTTTTGGTTAATATGGCCAATATATCTTGGTACATTATAATAACGGGAATATCATAGGAAACTTATTTTAAATTTTTACAGGGAATTTATTTTTTTATTTATATCCCAATTTCAAAACTTTTTTACAGGAGAAATTGAATTTACATTTTTTATTATTACTAATCCTAATACGGAAATTTTTTTACAGAATTTTTCTGAAGTAAGTATACTAGCAGGGAACACTATAATATTCTTTTACAGATATTCATTTTAGCAGGAAGCACTGAGCTACGCATTTTTTTTTCAGGAAAAGTTCATGTAAAGGCGACCAATGTAAAAAACATCTACTCGCAATTTTATTTCATCCTATCATGAGTCAAATTAAAAACCACCCACCTCACCAATCAGGTCAATGAGTAAAATATAATTATAAATTACTTATACCTGGTATCTTGGCTACAGTTATATTGATACTAGTTATTACAGTCCTTAGGGGATGGCACTTCATATATGGGTTTTAGATATGAGGTCACCAGCATTGTCTCACAGCAGGAAATTAAGTAACAACTTTCAGTTAATATTAAATTTCCAAGGACGAGACATTTATTTCAAACTTTATACAGTAATGGTATATGAATTGCAATATTCTTTATAACTTTGTAATAATTTAAGTTATACTATCGTCCCCTGTCTCTCGAATTCAAATAACTTATTACCAACTTTGCTTTAGTGCACGCTCGCGCTCTCCTTTTACAACGTTTTGACACAGCAGCTCAAGTCGAACACTCAATTAATCGTGAAATTCGACCTCGAAGGATACATTTGTTTTATCTCTCTACTCTCTCATTATTATAATTACTTCAATTATCATTAATAATATAAATCCTAAGTAAATTAATTTTAAGAATTAATTTACTATTTTAGAAGTATTATCCAGCATGTAAGCCGTATAAATATTTTAGTAAAAAGGGTTAAAATAGGTAACTATTAAATTTAATTTTTGAGAAATGGTTTTATTAAAACAAAAACCTAATGAAGATGGCCACATGAATTGCTTAAATATTTGTTAAATATTTTTATATATTGCAATTATTTAATACAATTTTAACAATTTTAAACTGTATTTCAAACAAGATTTAATATTCAAAGATAGGTCCTCTGTATACATCTAAGATATATTCATACATATATTTCTGCTTCATTTTTATATTATATTAATCACTTTTTTGTAAAACGGAGTATTGTAGTCATAGATATTTTAAATGATTTATAAGTAAAATAAGAACAAACAACATATGGGGAATAAAAGTTCCAGCATTTCAAACCTATCTAATAACAAAGCCTCTGTGCACCATTTTTGCAACTCTTCTTTTTCCTATCAACTTTATATATTTTTATTATATTTTTTGTTTAGATACAAACGATTACTTAATGATCTAATCTCAACAATAATAACAATACTATCTAGAATTTCTACAACTTATTAAAGACAGAAGAAGAAATGTAATAGTTGTTAGAAGTAAGTGAAGAAATGTTTCTCATGATATTTTGATATAAGAGTCAAGATAGCAAATTAGAGCAATCATAGTTATTATTTTTTACATAATCTCAGTGCATTTTGTGCTGCCACATGAATTTGTAGGTGTTCCGGACATTACAATTTCAAATTCTAGTAGGATAACTGATTTCCATCCTATTGTCACGTTTCTCTTTCTGTTCCGTTGGAAAACAATTTTAAAATTAAATATTATGACTAACATTATTATGCTTAATGGATAGGACATTCTGTATCTATTTAAGTACTTCTTCATTAATTATTATTTTAACTTTTTATTTCTATTATTATTTGTTATGTTAATTGTGATTTAATTAAGTTATTTTAATTATTTATATTTATTATACATAAATTATTCTATTCATTTCCATTTTATATTACATTTTATATTCATATATAACAAGCGGAAGGTATATATTAATTTATTTATTTATTCCAAATTTTCTCTATTTATATAGACCCATACTTTGCTTGCTCAGGTTAATTTTTATTTATTTTCATTTTTATTTCATTTAATTAATATAATTGGATTATTTATATTATAGTAAGAATTCTATGTGTCATTATGGTGTAGTTAACTTTATTTATATATTCTTTTTCATATAATATATTATCATGGATACATTATTATATTTCATTAATGGGTAGATGAATAATTAAGGATCTATTTATTAGACTGATGAATCTATTGACAGTTAATATTATATAATGTGAATTTTACGGATTTTCATACAATCATAGTTATTAATAGTGGTTAGTTCCGCAAGAACGATAAAACCCTGTTACTCGCGTCGATATTATGAGTCTCAGCCGGAACATAATAAGGTATTGCAGGTAAATTGAACTTTAATTATAGTTGATTTATTAGTGTATAGAAAATCTTTTGCAAATATTTTAGTTTACTTAATATTTTTGATTTTTATTTTTAATCTTGAGAAAGTGACTAGTAGGTCTATCATCTAATCTTTAATGTAGATTTTCGTAAAAGATAAATACCGGATTTTGTTTCTTGGAGAAGGTCTTAAGTCTCGATTGTTTATTCGTGAGTGTGTGTGTATGTGTGTATGTGTGTGTGTGAATATATTCAATAATTTAAATGTTGGAAATGGGGGATGGAAGTGCATTTAAGATCTGTGAGTAGTATGATGGTGGAATTTTTATTTTTTCTCTAAAGGTTAGTGTGTCGAGATAAGAAACCTGAAAAATGGTTGTCAGGGGTTAGGGTTATGCCCTATTTTGTACGATTTTTAGCTTCTTATTGTTTAATATGAAGATTGCAGAGACCAGGTTGGGCAAGCATAGTTGAGGATTGGGAGGATGTATTGTTTGTAGACGTCTGAGTGTTTCTTTGTGCTTTTCAAATTTTTGTGCCATTAAAAATTTTTAAAGTCCTGTTTTTTCAGGTTGCTTTGAAACTGATTATGTTTATGTGATGGGTAAATGCCATGTATATGTCATATGCATTCCTATTATTATTATTTTTTTGAGTAAACGTCTACTGTTGAAGAGTGCTAACGTGGATCTAACGCATCTTTATAAGAGGGATTGAGAGCTTTTATAAGAGGCAAACATTCTGTATTGTGTGAGTCAATGTTGCAGTTGAAAGAAGTAAGACTAGAAGTTTGCTGGTAATCGAACATTTGGTTTGAGCTTGTGATTAGACAGTTAGATCTTTTGCTATTCTATTAATTTTTGGTGTGAAAGTTGTAAGAGATGGCATGTCTTGCATTAATTGAATAAACACCGCAAGAGATAAAATTGAACCTTGTGATATTATATTCAAGAGTCGTTAGATTTTTTAAGAAGATTTTCCTTCATTTATTTTTTTTTTATTCTATTAGATAAAAAATCGATAGTGATATTTTTTATCATTAGCTGGAATTTAAAGGTCTTGAATTTTGAATATTTATAGGTATTGTGTCAAATATTTTTTATGTCTATTATGGTCCGAGCTGTGCAAAGAGAAGGAGTCCTTGGCTGAATTGTATTAGTATGTGTTGGAGAAAGGTCTGCGAGTAGTGTACTTGTTAAGTGGTTAAATCTGAGATCGTGTTGGGTATTTGATGTTGATAAGTTTGTGTTGATTTTTGATGCAATTAGTTTTTCAAATATTTTTGAGATTGTGAATAGAAAAAATATACACCTGTAAGAAGATGCGTTTTTTTTTTAATTTATTTGGTTTAAGGACTTGTGATATTTCAAGGATTAAACAATATCAAACTTTAAAACGAAATAATGACATACAGAAAGATCTAAGTGATAAAGGGAATTGAAGAGAGAAGGTTAAAACCGAACAAAAAAACAAATTCTAAGACGGATGTGTCTTAAAGAATTTATAATATAAAGAGGCATATAGAACTATGCTATACTAGTTAAAAGGATGAAGAACGACAAGTTGTGTGCAGTAATAGGTTTTAAACAGATGGTCAGTATTTGTTTAGTAATACACCGAAACATGGCACACAAATAAGGACAAGAAACAACTAACAACTGATGCAAGACTGTATGCCAAAAGGTCATACTATAATCCAGGAGGTGTGCAGGACATGTCCCACCTGTCAGTTAAATAAGGTAGATCATAATAATATCCCACAGTTGGAAAACACAGTTGCAACCTCGAAGTTGTTAGCAATTGAGTAATGGCATGCCCAAAAACAAGAGAGAAAATGTTGCTCTGTCTAGTGCGTGGACCACTGCCCAGCAAAGGTCTCAGTCAAACCACTAAAGGACAACGTCCCAGAAGTGCACGGGTGCATTTAGATCAATGTTACAACATGTTTTTTGAGGCCGCCATTACAAGTGTATATCTATATAATGGGTGGAATTCAAAAAACAGGTTTAGGGAATGCTCAAAAAAGTATACATAATCACATATCAGTATCTTATAAACCCATCTCAAATGGGGCATGGAAGCGCACAAACTCGTTACGTTTGCGGAGTTCCTGACAGAACACATGACAATAGACCAGCAGCGGGATGATTTGCTTACCCAGGGTGGTATAATATATAATAACCACAAATACATAACCAATAATGACACCAGCCGAGAAATTGCTAACTCAAACACACAAGGAGGAAAGGTTCCCAATCTCTATGGGTAAGAGCCAAAAGCAAATGGAAGGAAGACATCCCAAACGCTTCCCCTATTGATAGGGATTTAAGGTCAAAAGGAAAGATATTTCGGCAGATCGGTCTTGGCAAAAAACTAGGTGAAAGATATGAAGGCACTTCACCGGTGTCAAAGTAATAGCTGTGGAATACATATGCATGCTGAGGGTCAAGCTAAAACTATGAGGTCCACTATGCACATTAAATATTGGCAGACCCACCCAGATTACCTCAGGCAGATTTGAAAATGAAAAAAGGCGAAGTCCATTCACACAAGGAATACAGGGCCGAAATGACAACAGAGGATGACATAGAGGAAGCAACCCAGTAAGTAATCAGATAGTATGCCTCAGGCAAAGAGTAAAGGAAAAAAAAAAAGCGTGGTTGAACGAACTAGGAAACATGGGATCTTTTACAATTGGCCATTGTAAACAACCATAAAAGAGATACAGGACCCTCCACAACCGGAGTATTTAGGAAGCTAAGCGCGACACAAAACAGAGGAAATCCTATGCCTCCCCTAAACACTAGTGACTCTGGAATTGGTCCGATTCAGCACCAGAGGATGCAACTCGATACGAATTACGACTTGCCAAGGTTTGAAAGGATTAAGGTTTCAAATGACATTTACACCATAGTAAACCGTTCAGGACGCTAACTGAAGTAAGAAGAGAAGTTCTAGTAGGTATAACTCCAGACATAGTGATGATATTTAACAGCAAATAATTCATGTCACAAAGTAATTAAATATCCCTTTTTATAATTTCAAAAATCTATTCATGAGGAATTTAAGGGAAAGTTGTGAGAACCTGAACAAATGATGTGTGTGCTGATAAGATCTGCGCAAGAACAAGCGAAGAACCCAACAACATCAGAGATGAACATCCGGCCAATGACACGGTTCAGAGGGTCAGCTCCCAGATCCCCGAACGTACCAAAAAAAGGGTATTGAGATGAAAGGAGGCTGAGACAGAGAAGGGTCTAGTGGAAAACTAGTTAGTTATTGCTTCTTGTCATTATATCTTGAACGTTTTTATATTGGTGTGTTTATGGGGATATTTTTTCCCTTCTTCTTAAAGATTGGGTTTCCAATCTGAAGGGGTAAGGTCATGAGTCTAGACTGCATGCATTCATTTTATTCAAACCTTCTAATTATTTACGAACAGAAAATTGCTCAAGGTTAAAGAAAAGAACCATTTTTTTCGAAAAGAAGTTGGTAAACAATTATCGATTTAAGATTATACAAATGGATACCAACTATAAGGATGTACTAGGCTGGTATATTCAGTTTTCCAATTGATCTAGCCCTCTACGAGCTGTATTCCACCATCTATAAAAGGATAAATCTCCAAATAATTGGTATGTATAGATAACTATAACAGCAAGTTTTATGATAGCTGTAAAAATCGAAAGTAGGAATAGATTATGATTTGCGTTTAGAAATGAGCGAAATAACGGTTTAAAGTTTGTTTTTTTAAAATATATCCAAGTAAATAAATAAAAAATGTGGATAATTCAGATACGTTAAACAGGAATATTGGTAGAATACGGAGGAATGTACTTAAAAGGAATATAAAATTTCATATATATCGGTGAAAGACAGGAAAACTGGTAAAAGCAATAATGAAACAAACAAACAGCGGTGCATGGCGAAACAGCAAAACAACAATCAGCCACCGGCAAAGACTCACAAAAACACTCGATAACGGAAACATTTCACTCAATGGTGTGTGTGCAAACGCCGCCTGTCAAGCCACATCGACCAGTCTGCTGCGTACTTGTCGTTCTACAGCCGCACATTATACCTACCAAAGAAGCATCGCGAGACTGTAGTGTTCAAGGAACCTGCTGTACACCCCGCTTCCTGATCTCATAACTAGATCCCAAGAACAAAGGCACTACCTGTCCACCATATTATTCCGTACCTCTTACGTGCCTTCTGCCGTCGTCAGATATTCGACCCGCCTCCGAGCAATTATCGCGGTTCTAGACCTGGCTCCTAATCCAGTAACCGCATCTCACGCCCTATAACACTATAATTTACGACTCTACGCTATTAAACACATGGGATAACTCGCCATCATCACCAGATGGCTGCTCGAACCCCACAACGCCACTGTCTTCAGTACCATACTCCCCATGGATCCCTGCTTATCATTCCGCTTACCCTGAAACTTCTAGCTTAGGGCGACTTTCTAATTCACGATTTCACTGGGCCATGGGTGGCAAATCACGCGTATCAGACTCGTCGCTTTACGCCAAGCACCATGCGCCTGCAGCGCAACAGTCCCGCTTACGCTCATACGCGTTACCGCCACTCGCGCACGTTGCGCTGAAGCCGTTCGCGATCCACGGATCTGACACTCTAACCCCACAAATCGACCCACTCACAGAAACCAAAACACGCCGTTCATAGCTACACCCTCAGCCACAACACGTAACACAGCGATCCAGCGACATACATGGCATCACTGGCCCACCTACTCCGAACGCAACAGTGCACTCAACAGGACGTTCGCGACCCGCTCGCCTCCGCACTCAAAGTCTGGACACTCATCTGAGACGCGCTCGCCCTGCGTTAACAGCATTCGGGATCTGTACCGACAGCCCAGGCGAATGCCACATCCGATACTGCACGCGCCGCGCCTACGCTCCCGAGCCTCCGCATCTGCCAGCCCATCAGCATACGCCCAATTTATTATACCGATAGACATCTCACCGCCACACTAACTAACGTCTGACAAGCTCCTACACCGAGTAAGCATCATCACTCTACACCACGAACCTACGGTACACACTCCTGGCTCGCGCAATTCGGATGATAAGCGACCACTGGACCTCGACGAGCTCGCACCAATGCGGCAGCAGCATCTTCCCCATACTGAAATACCGACCTCCTCCGCACCCTCAAACAGTTCACCGGGCGTCTCACTTGCCCAGCTTATCCACCCGGCACGACCGCGATCGCACATTTCGATGTCGCCCAAAAGCATAAACGAGAGGTGTATGCTCCACCGTGACCGTAATCACACTCTCGGCACACGGTGTACACATCCGCCAATTGACCGCGTCTGCCCGAGCATCACATCCACGGACAACACAACACTCCGATCGGCCCTCAGAGTTCTTTTTAAGATACGCCTTCGCATCAGTTTATGCTAATCGATTTCAACTAACAGTCGTCCTTAAAACACCAATTATGAGTCGTCACTAGATCTCAGAAACCAACTTCTCTATGCTCCGATCTGCCTTACCAAGCGCCCATTACGTGACCGGTAAGCTATCAGCCTAACACGTAAAGACAACCCCACTCTATCTTCTCGCAAGTACACTCAACACATCGCTCCACACGAACGCCCATCTTTCATTAGAACACATTCGGAATAGCCGCACCACCTTCACGCATACACTCAAGGTATATCCGCACCACAGCCGACCACAGAAACACCCCTCCCGTCATCGCAACTAGCAACCCTCTCACGCGTCGTGCATGCCTTAGGTTTCCTACATCAGACCGCCTTTAGCAAACGAATAGGGTGCGACGTCGCGAATATTGAGCCTTCGCGCTACTTGCCACCAGGCGGCCGGACCACTATCGACCCTACTCATACTTACGCACCATTCACCACATCTCTACGAACGTCATCCTCTCGTCCCTTGCCCGTTCACGACTCTGAATCCCTTATCAATTAATGCCCCCATATCACGGAGCTGCCGTACAGCACTATAACATTCTGATCCCGTTCAATTAGGCCGGGTATCACCAATCGTACCCATCGCCTAGGGCGTCATCTAGTCTACCCAAATCGAGCACAACGACACCGCGGCACGCACTTAACCTATTCGACGCGCTTTCTCAAACAACATACAGAGGTCCTCCCTAGCTGACTGTTACAACCGCGCACCCTAGCAGAGTCCTAAATCTAAATCCAACTTTTCCACCGCACGAGTCGTTAACACACTTCCAACTCTCATCTGCTGACGCGGGGACCATCGAACCAGACTAAGGCACTGCTTGCATCCCTTTATATACGATGGAGACGTGCCGCGAGCTCAATTCAATCTCCGCGAAATGAATTTCCCATCGCTAGACCTCCATCAGTCTCACCGGAGTCCCCACGACCACTGAGACTTCGAAATAGCACGACGCCCGTCTCGCATACCCGGCGCTGGGCCACTCTCATTATAGCAGGCCTACGCTCACTAGCCTGACGTGCATTGCCTACCCAACACGCCTACCAAAGATTCATTATGTATACTTATTCTGTGTGATATTTTGATGACCATATTTCAAGCATGAATGGAAGATAAGAAGCCATACCAAAAATTAAACATCGTTTGGCATTATCGATATGCGATTAATTCTTGATTTTTATCATACCATAGGAATGCCAATCGATTTTTGTCTTCTTCTAATTTTAATCTGATCTGAAGGAAGGCAGATTTTACATCTGAAACGATAATATATTTGTTACACCTAAAATTACATAATATTTTAAATAAAGAACTCATAAGAAAGAACTCATAAGATCAATGCCCGGAAAAGCAGCTTCATTCAGAGATGGATTTGCGTCTGTTTTGAGGCTACAATTAAATACCGGTCTGACCTTAGTAGTTACCTGTTGCACTTCCTTTATTATTGGTTTGTGTGGTACCCAGACATAATTTTTTAGTTGGTCAGGAAGCACATTTATTTTTTCGATTATACCTTCATTTAATTGTTGTGTGAATACTTCAGAATATCGATCGATTAAATCACGATCTTTTAAATTTTTATACACTCGCTTACTGCTGAAATGGCTATGTGGTAGTTAGAAGGTACTTTGTTAATTTTGTCCTTGTACCAAGGTAACTCCACATAATAATGACTATCATCACGCAGCTCTATTCCATTTTCAAACTCGTGTATGAGTTTTTTATCGATATCGCTGATATCATTACATCAACAATACCTATAGATTCTAAACTATACAAATTTTCCAAACCTAAATCTAAGTCTGGATTATTTTTTACAAAATTCAGAGGATTGAAATAAGAAATAATAGGATTTAATAATGTCATGTACTAACTTGTTTAACAATTTATTTATATTTTTTGATGTCACAGTTGGAGTTTCGATATTTTGTTTAGAAGAATCGATTATATCATAACCTAGTCATGACACAGGCGACTCTTCCTGAAATGCAGTTTCATGATCAGTTATATTTGACTGATCTTCATTTAAGAAATTTCTGATATCCCCTAAGGGAATCAAACCATCACTCACCTCGATAGCTGTACCTTTCATGCATTGGGTAAAAGTAAACTTGCTATAATGCTGTAAAATATCGACCCCTATTAAACCTTCGATATTTTCAAATTTGTTATTTCGTACGTTTGTGAGAAATTTATTAGATAATTTATACTTACTCATTTTCATGTCATGAACAGCCTGATCCAAACCTTTCTCTGAAAAGAAGAATATATCTACGTCATCAATGAAAAAAGGAAGCTTTAAAATTTTATCTTCAATAAGAGTGTCTATGTAGACCCTTTTTAATATTTTATGATGTGACCCTAAAAATGTTTTTATTTCATTAGTGCTATCTTTTACACTGTTTTCATCAATTTGCAGTTTCCGCAAAACACTAGGCTTTAAAAAACTACATTGTGATCCTAAATCTGTGACACAATTAAGAATAGTACGAGAAGAAAATCTTTTTTCACAGACCATTGTAGGTAACAAATTTTTACTATATTGCAGACTCCCCAATGGCGATAGCAATATAACTTACAAGTTTTCCCTGTATCTTCTGATTTGATGTTTCTCCAGCTCCGGCTCCACCCTTTGTCTCACAATCTGCTAGAAGAGATTTACTACATAAAGCTAAAATATGAGAGTGAGAATTACAAATGAAACAAGGATAACGTAAATTTATTTTGAAGACCATAACATGAGGAAGCAAGGTGTTTATCACTTCTACATCGGTAAGTAAACCCAGACTCTTACACTGAGCAACTCGTGTTCTTTATTGGTTGCATATTTTTAACATTTTTAAACATGAGAATGTTCTTCTTGAAAAATTTTGCAAATCTTTTTTGTACTCAAATTAACCTGGTTTTCAGCTACAACTTCTTCCCTATTAATTTTTGGGCTAATATTGCTATTTTGGGGAATTTAGCTTTGTTCAATATTTGAATTTTATTTTGAAATAAGTTTTTAAAAATTTAAAAAAAATCTTCGTTAATATTTTTCGCTATATTCTTTTAATTTATGAATACATTTCAAATAAATAGTCAAAAATGTGATTAATAGATGGGTACATTGAATTACATTTATTAACAAGTTCTCGTTTTAAGGAAACAGGAAGTTTGCTGAAAACTATATTACTTAATAATACGCAACCCGGAGTTTCGTGAATGAAAAAATCTAAGTTGAAATTTTGTAAATCGTATGTCATAGCTCTGACGTCATTTAACCATGTGCGTGCTTTCTCATACTGATATTCATCAATATTGGGAGCACGAGTGATTTTAGTTAAAATTTCATCTACTATATAAGGTATATCTAAAAACTCCCTTTTTAGCAAGTTTAAAGCTATGGCATAATTTTCATTGGTATTACTTAAATGCTGAATGACCTGAAAAGCATAATCTTGCAAATATGATTTAAGGTATGACAATTTAGCTTTATCAGTCAGTGAAGACTTACATCCTATTAAATTATCGAACTGTGAAAGAAATGAATTAAATTTGTCCCTATCCTCATTGCCGTGAAAAATCATGCATTTCAATGCAGGAGGGTTAGGTTCACGTTTTAATGGCAAAGCATTTTCATTTGAAGCATTATTATGAATATGTTGTTCATTAATTTTTGCTAAATTTTCTACTCTACTGATTTTAATTCTAATATCATTTTGATACTCAAATTGCCCATCTATCTCTCTACCAAACAAAGATTCATCTAAAACAAATAAATCGTATTTACTATAAACTTGCATTATAGATTCATTTATCAGCATAATTAACTCTAAATTTTCCTTGATCGAAAAACAAAGCAATTTTGTGTTTTCATCCAATTTAGTTTGCGTGTCAACATTAAACCTTATTTTTTAATAGTTTATAAGAGCATTTGTTATTTTTCGCTTACAAGAAAGCGCGTTGAAGAATAAACTCTCTCGTTCTAATTTACACTTTTCAATAGTTTCGGCAATTTTTTCTGCGGAAAGATTTTTGCTAGGTTTTTAACCTGCGAAATTTCTACAAGCCATTCTGAATTTATTTAGCTATTATATATAATTTAAAAAATGATCTTTAAATCACTACAAAATATAAATTAAAATTTTAAAACTTGGACAATCTCTTTTAATAAATTTCCCTCTAATTGTTGTGATAACAAAAACCAAACAAGGACCCGTACCGCACTCAAATCGAGAGCAGAGAAAAAAATAAAGTGAAATGAAATAAAACTTTTCTAATTAATTTATGTAAAAATTATATTGATATTCCTGAAAATTAATGAACTAAAAGGCAAAAAGTCTCTCGAATTTATTAAAGAAAGCGCAGTTTAAGTTTATTGAAGGGCGAAGTACAGTAGAAGAGGAGAGAAAAAGAGAAGAAATTTCATTCTTATAATATATATAAATAAATAGTTATAGTTAGAAAATCATGGAGACGCTAACGTTGTCGTAATTTAGATAGTGTTGTTGCCATGATAATCCATTGCCCAAGGAGACAAACGCCTTGCAACAAAAATACAGAATATTTGTTAATTAATGATTAAGATTATGAATGAGCATGAATAAGAATAATGATTAAATTATAATGAACAAGAATGTTGAGACGAACAATATCTTACCCTGGTACCATCTTTGTATTGATCATTTATTAGAAAAAGTTGGTTGCTTTTCTATGGGGCGAAAAGACGTAGTTGCATAATTTTCCCTTCCTTTTTTAGTTAGTTTGTAAGTAAAGACATCCTTAATCACATTGCTTTACGTGTGAAGTGTTTGAAAAGAAAACGAGGTTACAATAAAAAGACCGCGGATATTTTTCTTAACCGTTGTCTCTTAGGTCTCACTTCTTTTCAGATCCGCCTTTTCTATCGGTTCTTGAAAGCGCACAAAACCTCACATGAAATAAGGATATTAAAATTTATTAATCAAAAAAATTGGAACAATCCGTTTCCAGAACAAATTGTTCTGTTGTGCACAACAATTTATCACAATAGCAACAAGTCTATTACAACAATTAGCAGTAGTAAAAAGAGAAGAACCTTTCTCCGACAATAAATCGCCTTCGAAGTTAAACCCTTTTTTTAGGTGGTTGACTCTTTCAGGGCTGATATTGTCGTCTCATATATTAATAAATTGAATGAATTAATTAATGAATGCGGAGGATGAACAATGTATATTTACTGAGACTGAAAATGAATGATAACCGCTATTGAAATTCATGGGAGAAAACCTGGCAAAAGGTGTTGTAGTCAATATACATATATATAGATATATATATATATATATATATATATATATATATATTATATATATATATATATATATAATATATATATATATATATATATATATATATATATATATAATATATATATATATATAATATATATATATATTATTGTGTATATATTTTATGTATTTTTTTCTTGTTTTCATTTATTATTTCGTTTGTTTGCTTTTCGCAATTATGGGCCCCTTTCCCTGCGTGGGCCCCCCCCGCACCGCGGGGCGTCTGCGGGGCCGTTAGCTACGCCCCTGTATATGTATAACTGCTATAAATTGTATATAGATTAGATAGAGATGAAAATATTATATATATATATAATATTATAATATATATATTATTATATATATATATATATATTATATATATATATATATATATATATAATATTTGCAAGTTTCTAATAATAAGTTACTTATTACTTGTTATAATGATATTGTACTTGAAACAGAGTTTTGTACCATAGTTTACACATTCCCTACATATTACCCTCGTTTTTTATACTTGATAAAATAAAAATATGTATTGTACCTAAAGCTCATGATAATTTTAGGGATAAACTTCTATTGTATTATATTATTATAATATAATTTTATATTGTATAAAATGTAAAGTATTAAGATATAAAAATAAGCTAAATTATTATTATATAATATTAATATATTATATAATATATATCTATTTTATATATTATATATATATTATATAATAATTATATATATAATATATATTAATATACAGTATATATATATGTTATGCATCTAACATGGAAGTTCTTAATCTTTCTAATAGTAATCCTACAACATATCTAACAACCAACCAACAATAAAAATGAAGATTCAACGAAACAACAAACATACTTATATAAATAAATATATTATAAAGCAACATATTCATAATCTAAATTAAATAAATAATAATTTAGAAGAAAAAAATATTTAATAATTAATAATTTTTATATTAATTAACTTATAATCTACTAATTATGAAAGTAATAATAATTAAATAATTAACAATAAATAATCATATAAATTTCTCAATAACTCAATGACATAAAGTCATATATTATGAAATAATTTTTTTAATATATCTCAGCATGGAAAGCTATAATATATAAAAGTCATATTGGAAAATATATAATACCAAGTGGAGTGGGAAGTGACATAATTAGGTGCCATCCAATCATCTAAACTATATATCCCTAACTCACATCACCATACACCCTGTGCATTCGCCTCACCTTGCGATGTACAACTCTACACACACACCCCTGCATTTTTGGCGTCGCATGTCGATACAGATCAAATCGGTTTGAAATGTTTTTTTTTTTTTAAATAAATAATTTCAAACGAATAAAATGTTATGCTTTTGAGACCCAATTAAGAAAAATAAAAATTAATATTTTACTAACGATATGAAAGTAATAAAACTATTAATAAATGTATTTATAAAGAAAAATTTATATCGTGTAATTATCCCAAATTTTATTATATTAATTTATAAAGTAATATATATATATATATTATTATAATATATATAAATATATATATATATATACATGGTATATATATATATATTATTATATATATATATATATATACCTCTATACATATTAACACATCTAGTCTACATAATATAAAAATCTTTATATATTAATATATTATATATATATTAATATTATATATAATATATATATATATATAATATATATAATATATAATATAGATATATATATATATATATTATATATAATATATATAATATTATATATATTTTTAGAAATTTTTAAATAGTAACTCCTCTCTCTATGGTTACATCAAAAATAATAATACCACATTATCCCGATTATTAGACCTTATTACAATATTAACCTAACTTATTGTACTACAAAAAAATACACCTTCCAAAAAATATTAATTGACTTATTACTAAAAAACAATACTACATTATAATTCCTATTAAAAAAGAATATATTTAACCCTCCTATAAAATTTATAATTTATCAAAACTCAATATGTTAGATATATTATAATTATTAAAATATTATAAATATCCTAATTGACCATAATTATATCTATGGCAATTTATGAGTGGTATAAACGTGAGATATAGATACTAATCTAACTAAGTATAGAATAAAAACCAGCACTTACAAATATTATGTATTAACTAAATCTATACATGATGGTCTTCACAAAAATACCAAAGTTTCAGTAAGTGTTACTAGCGTTAACCTCCTGGGTTAGGATTACAATATACGCATATAGTAATACTTGGGGGTTATACGTGTACTAAATAAGATTAGATAAGTTCTCTAATGCATCACTGCGAGTGTTATATAGAAATCTTTATGTGATAATTCAATAGTTGTAAAGTGATTATGATGTAATTATATATATATATATATATATATTTTAATAATATATTTATATACTAGTATATATATACTTATAATATATATTATATAAATATATATTATATATATATATTTAATTATATATTATTAATATATTAATATCATATAATATATAATATTATAATATATATTATATAGTATATATATATATTAATATAATATTATATATACTATTAATATATAATATATTAATATATAATATATATATATATTAAAAAACTCTTAAATATTCTTAATGCATTACCCGGTAAATATTTAATATTTTAAATCCTTCTATTCGTGATATATACAAGCTCTAATTGTAGGGAAAGATGTAGTAGTAGAGAGCATAAGGACTTGTGTGGTGTAAGTAAAGCCTTTATACGTGCCTCCTTTGATATTTATTTGCGTTCATAACCTAACTCGGGGAGTATTCCAGCTTTAGAGTGAGATATAAATGTTCGTGGAATAAACACAGATCCCCATCGAGACGTGATGGAAACGACGAGGGTGTGTCCTAGTTGGGATTTTATTATAAATGTTAATATTGTTTCGGTCATAATCCATTACAAAGGACAAGACGATTCAAAAAAAACACTGAGGTGCGATTTATTAGCTTCATGATTTGTATATATTCTATACAAAAAAACCTTTAACCAATATTTCGATACATTAAGGGCATTAACGACACTTGTGAAATGTGCATTTCATATTGACATAACATGTGCTCCGAGATAGTTTCTTTAAAAGTAATGGGTTTGTACCCCCTCTGGCCCTTTCAACGCGATAGTGCCTACATGAGAGCGAGATGCTCTCTCAAGAGCGCATTTTGATCGCGACCCATCTTCGATTCTTTGGAGATGAAATGAGTGAGATTCTCCATACGCAGGGATTTGGTTGTCAAGCGCTGTTTTATAATTATTCTTGCAACTCTAAAAATAAGCTTTTTTAGTCTACACTATCTGCGCGCGCAGTCTGTTGGGTACGTCGACTGAAAGCAAATTAGTTCCCGCAAGTAACAAGGAATTTCTGACATTCACACAAAAATAGAAACCTTGATTCCCTAATAGCTTAGTAACAACTTAGTTATCCAAAGATTTTCTCTTCCCAAACCAACCAAATACACCATTATATCGGAATAAGATATCACCAATGCGCATTAGACACCCATGATACATGTCCAGGCTAATCGCAGAAATGGCCAGGAGTTGATCCCTACCTTTTGTAGGTACCGTTGGACGACCTGGTGCAGTGCTGCCTTGTGTAGCTGCATGGAGTACAAAAAATGGGTGCCAAATGAAGACGCGAAAGGAACGTATATTACCCACTTGCTGAGGATGGTCTTTTGCATACCTTTCAGCATTGTTAAGCGTTCCTCTTGCTCACGATATGCAATTCCGTGCGAGCATCCAAACAAATGCATAGTACACGCATCGCGTCCATCTACAAGGGTCGACACCGTTGCCATGACAAGTGAAGAAAAATGACTCTTATCCTCTGAAGACTTAAGATGATATTCTATTCGAAGAAGTCTAGATATAATGTGGCACGTCTACGAAAAAAACATCGCGCACCGCGGTACAATAACTCTAAATTGATCGATAAGAAGCCCAGATCGACAATAAGTATAGGAGTCCTATCTACATATCTCATCCCTTCCCGCTTCTCTTGCGTGGTCCATCTCTCTCTCTCTCTCCTCCCGATCCCTATCTATATATACTGTGATCTACGTATCCATTATAATTACTCCTAATACTACGCTTACGTGAAAAATGAGTATAATATATATAATAAAATCTGACAAACCTAGCATACTATGCTCCTATACTATCAGTGAATACTAGTAAGGGACCGAACTGGCAGAGCTTGTAATACAGTAATCCGACTATATATATATAGTATTACTATATATCTTTCTATCTATTTATATATCCCTATGTACATTTATCGGAATAATGGGTACTCATACTAATGTCTGACTCTAACATCAGGATGGCCTGTAGTTATTAGTAGATACTGTGTAACGCTATTGTTATTGGATAACGATCATACGAATGGAACTGCCAGGATCAGATATAGAGCAAAATATCTGTTATCATTATCTCTCTCGGGAAACGTATACGTCGCTACCTCTATAGTAGATTATCGTATTTATATACCTTGAGACTACCATATATGATATCGGACTGTAGAGCTATAATATATATATTATATATATATATATATATATATTATATATAGTATATATACATTACAGTGGCCCGTGCGTTCCGCAGGTGGCCTGAGGTCCCTGAAGGCCAGGAGCGGCATACGTAAAGGATTGGTGCTGACTCGACCAGAACCCGAAACTTTTCTCTATTGACACTCGAATTTTAGTGGAGTTACCCCAACGTGCAGGTTTTGTTCGATGACCACCTGTCATTTCTGAGAATGGAATATCCCTACTTCATCCTTACAGTGGGAATAACTCCGGTATTTGCACTTTCCTCTTCTCTGACGTGTGTGTTTCATATGTGTGACAGTTCTTTGCTTTCAAAAACTAACGGAACTTATCAGCCATAGGGATTGTTTCGTTAGTTTGGTTGGTTTCTTGCCATCGTTACTCTCCATTATGCAGGCGTTCTTTCCGGATTTTCGTTAATTTTTGGTTGCGTTTGGTCTTTATTATGCAATTTGTCTCCATTACCAAGGGTGATGAGTTAACATACGGGGTTATTACACGATAATTAACGAAAAATGTTATCGCAGAATACAAATGATAACAAATAAAATCCGAATAACGAAAAAAAACCTTATCCGATAACCGAATCCGATAACTCGTGGATAAAAATTATCGCCGGATTAAGGGCTGATAACCGATAAATCGAATAAAATCCAAATCTTGTATGTTATTTCATATTTAATATAAATAAAAATTGTTAAAAAAAACACACAACTTTGGTTTTTAAAGAAAATGTTTAAAAATAAATTTTATTACATCTTCTTTTCACCTATTTTATAGATTAATAAATAAATTTTCAGTTTTCTACCGACACGTACTCCAGAAAATATTGGAGTGTGTTGCTACTTGCTTTATTCATAACAATTTGTAAAACTTTGGATATCTATATTAAAAAATTATATTAATTTTTTTCCCCGTTTGCTTCTCAGTGTATTTTATAATAAAATTTTAATATTTCCAATTTATGCTCTGATGTTTAATAGATTTCTATAAAATTATGTAAAAAGTACTAAGATAAAGGTTACAATTCAAGCAATTTGAAAGAAATCAAAGCAGTAGCTAATCCATAATTATCAAATATAAAAAAAAATACAAATAATACTAAGTAAAATGAAGGTTTCAGCATTTGTATTTTCCCCTTCATAAACATTACCATATAAATATTTTTCATTTGACAGAAGAAATATATATATTATATATATATATTATATATATAATAATATATAATTTATAAATATTATTATTTATATATATATATTTATATATATATTAGTTATATATTATATATATACTTTTGGTGATAGATATTATATTTATATTTTTATATTGTTAAATATATTTTTTAAATAATATTTTTTATAGCACTTGAACAAAAAAATATATGAAAATACGTTTAATGTGAAATGTTGGCGGAATGGAGAAGGAAAGCCTAGGGAGGAATTATACAAGGGTTAGAGTGGAAGCAAAGAGGGGCATGAGAGAGGGCGAAGAGAAAATGCAAATAATGGAATGCGTGTAGAAAAAGTTGACAGAAAATTTGGAAATCAAGGAGTAGAGAAAGTAGAAAAAGAAAGTAGAAGAGAAAGTAGAAAAACTTGAATAGAAGAAATTACATTGTTTGACATAATTTTAAGGGAGGGTAAGGAGGAATAATGGAATTATATGTGAAGGGGAGTATAATTTAAATAGGTGAGGAATACGGAGACCTCTGGGGTTGGCAGCTTGGGTG
Organism: Trachelipus rathkii; assembly: GCA_015478945.1. NCBI lineage: Eukaryota > Metazoa > Arthropoda > Malacostraca > Isopoda > Trachelipodidae > Trachelipus > Trachelipus rathkii. The sequence continues at coordinate 12,355 of JABUQX010093237.1, read as the reverse complement.
TTGTACCATAATGGGTGGAGAGCGTTGAGGTCACCTCCCATTATGAGGTATGGTGGGGGAAGTGGGGCAGGTAAGGGGATATGGAAATACATAATGGTTCACAAGAAAAGGTTAATATAATAATCTCTAGTTAGGCGTCCTTTGTGGTAATTTAAAAGAGAGAAGATAAAAAAATCCATAGATAAGCGCGAGGTCTAGATGGTGTGAGTATGGAAATGTTACAGATAGGGATGGCAGAGGAGGTGACAAAGGTATTTTCCAAAAAAATGGTCAATAAGACTATAAGGGTAACCCTCACTATTATTACAATTTTCTTACTTGTTCCGCCCAAGCGAGGGAAGAGAGGTTCACAGGGTTGTCGAGGATGGTGTATTTAAGTTTTCCCCTGTTTTATAAACGGGTGGATAAATAACCCGAGGTTTTATTGATAAGCATGTATTGGGAGTGGTTAGAGATATAATTTTATAGAGGTATTTGTCTTTTGACGTGTCAGCATGTTAGCGTAAGATAGGGAAAGTTGTATGGCTGAGGGATTGTAATTTTACTAATTTGGAAAGTCAGTTAAAGTAAGAGAAGATTTTACACGGATGGAGAGATTCCCTATGGGGGTAGAACAACGCGATTAGGGGGGAAGGGATGGCTGATGTGGTGGTATCTAAGTATTTACAATGAAGATGCTTGTGGAGCAAGGTATAGAAAGAAAGAAAGTGGAAAGTTGTATGGGTGTTTTTAGATCTGTTGGAAAGAGCATATGATAGAGTTGGAGAGAGGGCGGGAATTATGTGGCCATTAGGTGCTGGAGGAATATGGAGTAGGGGATAAAAGATTAGGGGGGTAAAATTAGGTTTAAATTTAGTACTATAGGGCCTTTTTTATAGGAGCAATGAGGCAAGAATGTGATAGTTCGACGAGATATTTAGGAAGGGCCGTGAGAGTGAGATGTTGGAATAGAAGAAGTTTTAGTTAAAGGGGTCAGGTGTAGAGAGGAGGGTTGAAGAACAAGGGATGAATTATGGAGGATGTCAACCGTGGCATTTTATCAGGATTTATATAAATTTTGGAGAGTGTCTGCAGAGTTGAATGATAGAGGGGAGGGGAAAGGGGGTGGAATTGGGCGTATGGATAGGGTGATTAAGATGGGAATGTAAACAATACACCGCACGAGATACTATTTTGCGGTCGGTTTTGATACTGCCCTAGTGGCGAAGAATTCAGACACGGCTCTAAGTATTTGGTGAAGTGAGGTATTGAAGAGAGTGTGTGGACAAAAAGAAGGTCTTAAGATAAATCCAGGTAAGAGTAAAGTAGTTTAGTGCGTTGAGGAGGAGGAAAACAGATGACGGCATGCGGCGTTAGAGATTTAGAGTAGGGAGTGTAGAGTATCTAGAAGAGGAGTTATATAGGTCTTTCTAGAGTGATTTATAGCGCTTGAGGATTTTCGACAATTTTGCTAAGGGCAAAAGGAGTTGAGGTTTACATGAAGGAAGAGATAGAATCACAGAGTATGGAGACATGATATGATGACATGCCATTGAGTGGTCTGAGGGAATTATGGAAAGGGGGGGATTTATCACAATAAACTTAAAGACTCACAGATTATGTTTGAAATATAAATGCTTTCCAGCCGGTACTATATGGGCGTGTTCTATGCTTGAGAGCAACTCAAATGGGGGAGTTGAAATGCTAGGTCTCAGGAAAGGAAGATAAGGGCATATGTGTGTCACGATAGCAAAGGGAATTTAAAGGACTTTTCTCAGGAAAAAAGACTGCAGCGTTTATGAGATATACGTGATTGGTATATGAGAATAAAGGACATAGTAACGATGGACTTGCCAGGATTAGGTCCAATCTACAAGTACATCCCCGAAAATATTGAGCCTGAATAAGAGAGATAATATGATTGGAAGAATGGCTGTATATGAGTTATGAGGTTAAATACTCTGCGAAGAAAGATTTTGCTCAGCGTCTCATGTTCAACGATGGCTTGGACCATCGGGAGGACCAGATGTAAGAGAACAAAACGTCTCAGTGACCAATTTATGGGGTTAGGAGAGTTTGGGAGGCGGAGGGGAGATTTATAGGAGAGAGATTAGGAGAATGTTGTGAAGACTCAAGAAGGTAAATATAAGTGACAAATGCTGAGATAAAAAAGGGAATCGTAGCGCCGGTGGAGGACATAGCTCCGATTAGATATAGAATGCGAATGGAGTAGAGATGTAGATAGTACGAGTGGTGGGCGAGTTGATGAGGTTAGAATATTGAATTAGGGACAGCTTGCACGTACCATTCCCGATGCCCGGCTTTGAAGCGGGATTAATGTTTGTAAATAATAATAATAATAATAATAATAATTAAATATAATAATAAATAAATAATAATATATATTAATATATAATATATATATTAATTACTATATTTATAATATATATATATAATGAATATATAATATTATATATATATGTATAATATATATTTATATAAAAATATATATATATATTAAATAGATTAATATATATGCTTATATAATATAATATTAATAATATATTAAATATATATATAATATATATAAAAATAAATAATATATATATATATATTTATATATAATAAAATAATGTATATAGTATTATTATTTATTAATATATTAGATAATATATATATATTAGTATTTATATTAATTTATATATATTATTATATTATATATATAATATATAATAATATATATTAATATATAACAATGAAATTAAAAATTGATACACCATAAATGTTATATGATAAAATAAAAAAATATTATCGTGATAGCAGTTAACCTTGAAACTAAGTGTGTTGTATCGCAAAAATTATCGCCATAATATAGTTACCAGGATATTTGTGAGAACATAAAATTTAGATCGCGGATAGCCGATTATTGGGTAAAAGATTTTATACGGATAACAGTAAATTATTGAGTAAAAAAAAAAATTTTATTCGGATACAGAGGATAACGCTAGATAGAACTGATTACTGCGAATTAATTTATATCACGATAAATATATAAATACGCGCCTAATACCTCACCTTTATTCCATATATGCATGACGAAAATAAAACCAAACCCTAGCTCTACATTCCAAAATGAAAGTTTACATTATATGGTTCCACGCCCGAGTGATGCAATTAAGGTAGAGTAAAAAGTATATATATTTCCATCCTTTATAGCTAATACTGTATATATATATTATTAATATATATATATATATTAATATATAAGTAATATATACTTAATATTAAATTATATATTAATATTAATATAATATTAATATATTATATATATATATTATATAGATTATAATATATAATATAAATATATAAATTCGTAAATATTATATCTAAATTATACCCATTCTATAAAATCTTTAGTATATTTGCCATTAATATATGTATATTTAATATTATATATATAATAATATATTATAATATAATATATTATTATATTATAATATATTATATATATTAAATATATTGAATATATATTATATATTATGGCTACTATAGAGGGGAGCTTATATTTATTCATATAATATTTATCAAATAGAATAATTTATAGTTAATATTCCGATATATATATGAGTAGCATATTAAATACCGAAATAATATTCGGTATAAGATAATTCTATAATGGGATAAGAAAAATTATATGCTAACTTGGGTGAGTCAATTTTTTTCCCTTTTAATATTATTTTTTTAAAAACAGTTACGATTAAGAATTTTGGCAACGATTGTAGTATACCTAAAATTTATTTAATATATTATATAATAATAATAACATAAATTTGTAGAAATAACTAATAAATAACATTATTATAGGAAATACAATAATGAAAAAGAATATAAAAAAATGGTTTATATGCGTAAAATTTATGGTGAGATATTATAGATAATATCTTATAAGTGAAATTATTATTTTAGGTAGAGAAATCTTTTTTTTTTTTCTTTACCTTACTTATACTTTTGTTTATATTTTATTTAATAATATATTATATGATGTACGATATTTAGAAATATATTATATTATAAGAGCTAATTAAAAAAAAACTATAGTAATAAATTAAAATGAATAGTATTTATAATATTTATATGATATCAGTAGGTTTTTACTTTCTACTGCATAAATATGTAATAGTAGACTCAATGAGATGCTTAAAATATATGAAGTTAAAGTGAGAAGGCGACCCAAATAGTTTATCTTGAGAATTACTCCAAATTTATAAATGAGCTATATATTACTCGAGCCTTATGTCTCTTTATTTGGGTGGTTACAATTTACTAAAATATACATTCATATCGATCTCCTAGAGTGGGATAACAAAGCAGCATCCCAAAAGTAGTGAGAGATAGAACCAGACTATCTAATATATATATAGAATCCCGTATAATCTTCACGCCTTCTGTATCTTCGCATTATAGAGATATTTTTAAAAAAAAGCAACAAATCTAGATAAATCAAGACATTAAGGGATACCACCACCCCTTCCAACATTTACTACAATCTCAAAGCTTAAACACAACGAGAGAAATTTCTTAATAATAGAAACAATCAATTTATTTATAAAATATACATTTATAATATATATAGTAATTATTTATATTGAGTATATATATATATATATATTTATATAAAATATCAGAATTTATTATAAGCCGAAAGTGATATAGAGATAATAATGTTTAATATAATAATGAAGAGTAAGTGTAATTCATAATTTATATAAGCATCATAAGGAATTATAATCTATCATAATATATACAAGTGTTTTAGAGAAAAATACTACTAATTACTACATAGTGCATAGTGTGCCTATTTTAAATCAAGACCAGTTATACCAGAACATCAAGTTAAGTATGAGAGAGCTACACGATGAGATTGGAAGAGACCTCAAGCAAAAAAACAACAACCAACCACGAAAATAGTTAGATTGTAATGATTGTATTTATTTGATCGAGGCGTTAAATTAAAAAGAGACGCTGCAGAGTTGAACCTAGATTTTCGAATTTCTGGAAAAAGAGAGGATATGGATATGACAGATGTAAAATTTCATTCTGGTACGCATACATATTTTTATCAATTACTTTTTATGGGTGACATTTTTAAATATGTATTTATTAAAATTTGTTTCGGACTTATTATAGTATAAACACTTTAGTAGGTAAAATGATGGATATACAACAAAATTAATTAAGATTTATTAACCAAAGTTAATTTAATTAGTACCAAGAGCTTATATATAATATAATGATATATATGATGATATATATATATTATGAGTATAATAGTTATTATTTTCTTTCCTATCTATAAATACTATACTATATATATATATATATATATATATATAATATTATATTATATAATATATATATTATATAATAATATATATATATATATATATAATTTAATATATATATATACTGTTATAATATATATATTATAATATAATATTAATAATATATAATAATATATATATATATAATATATATATTAATACTATATTAATATATTAATAATATATATATATATTATATATATATAATTTTAATTAATATATATATATATATATATATATTAATATTAGGTTTTTAATACCTATTATCCCTCTATCACCTATCCATTTTGTGAGTTCAATAAAAAGCTATTTTCTGGTTTTCGAATATTTTGAACCTTGTCGTAAAAATATTAAAATAAAATTCATCATATTTACCAACCATATGCCGCTCATCTATTTCTGAGAACAGATTATTTCATTCAACATTCAATATATATTATAAATATAAATATATATATATTAATTAATATATATATTAGATTAATATATATAAATATTAAAGTAAAATTGACGATCTCTTTTATATATATATCATCACTCGATTAGCTAATACTACCTAGTGCTCATATAGAGCACGACCCCGAGTTGACATTTATAGAATATATAATAGAATACAGTATCTATATTTATATTATTTTTTGCCCAAATTATTCAAATTAAATAATCATGTTATATACATAAATTATATATATATGGTTATATATAGATGAAATATTTTTTTCCATTTTTCACATTACAAACAAGCGCCTATTTTATCTTATAAAAATACTTTTTAATTGTGGTGTTTCCCAGCCCCTAGGAAGAATGATATTTGGAAATGTGTAATCCGGCAGATAAGTTAGAGTGCAACCTCAACGCCTTATAACGTGGAGGAGTTGCTCACTCCAACTAGAATATGCGAGGAAAAGATTTACTGCCCAAAATTGAGGACACTGAAAAATGGTCCAGAGAGAGAGCTCAATCCTCTTCACTCAAACAGAACTCCCTACTATTTTTGAACATATATCGAGAAAAAGACCACTATATCCATTGAGATCTCTATCATAAAGTCAAATTAGTGTGAAGCGTGCCGAGTTTGTGCATTCATAGTGCCAATTATTAAATTTCTAAGGCCCATAGGATTAACTAAAATATGACTTATTTTATAATTAAATACTTACCTAGTGTCTATGACAAGCAATTACAGAAAAGTATATATGTGCCTAAGATTGAACCGATATCATATTATATACATTAATTATGCCTCGGACAACAAGAGTTTTGAGACTAAAGTACAAAAGTATATTAAATTATTGCGCCATTATTTAACTAGATTGTTATATAATAAAAAGAAATATCTTAACCTAATAATATTATGCATATATTATATAATAAACCTCAATCTTTGTATCAAGATCATGAACGCATATAATAGCATGGTACGACTTGCAAATTATAATAATGATATATAAATCACTCGAAAGAGTCTCACAATAGAGTGAAAAACAGAAAAACCCTTTTTCTATAGATATCACCTCAATTAAATAAATTGTATTACATAGGGTTATAAGTCTCATACATCAAGTACTTTGTACCATTGGTGCAATACCAGTAGCTAATATATATCTCAGGAGTACTTGCTCAGGAGTTCGGTGAGTGAGAGTCTGGAGATATTAAGCGGTGAAGTCGTTGATAGAGTCGGAGTCGTAGGAGTGTACGTGTACAATTTTATCCAGGTAAGTCGGTTATATATTATAGTCGGTAGTTCGGATATATAAGTCGTAGTCGAATATTCTGTGCAAGATGGAGTCGTATATAAGTCGGAGTACGGAGTCGAATAATTTCCTATGGCATAAGTAGTGAGTAGTCGGTACAGTCGCGTAAAGTCGGAGTTTACTAATAAAATTATTTAGAAATGATTATTATTATTATTATATTATTATATTAATTATTTATATATTATAATAATAATATTATTATTATATAATATATTATTATTAATTATATTTTTAATATTTATAATTATATTATTATTATTATTATTAATAATTATTATTATTATTTAATTCTACTATTTAATATTATCAGATATTTATTATATTTATCTTATATTAATATTAATTTAAAAAAAATGTTATTTAATGGGTTAGGAAGGGAAGTTTTCTTATTGTTATTTCTTGGCTAATTTATTATTAGCTATATATATAATATTATATTTAATATTAATAATATATTATATATATATATTAATTATATATATATATATATATATATATATAATAATATATAATTAATATATATATATAATATAATAGTATATAATATTATATATATATATATATAATATAATATCATAATATATATTAATATATTAATATATATATTATTATATAATATATAATATATATATAAATAATATATATATAATATATATAATCTTATATAATCTTTCTCACCAAGATTGAGTAGGGATATAGAAGAAATGGAGAGAATTAGGTTAAAAGGAGAAAAATATGCATCGGGTAAGAAAAGTAGTGGAAAGAATAGAGTATAACACAGTTGAAAAAGAAAGGTTCAAGCCTTACCGCCCTATCTATTACCTTTTTAGGAGAAACACTCGCAGTCAGAAATCCACCCTAGAGCTTCATGAGACCGCGACGGACCCTCACTTGATAAATCGTCAGGATGTAGGGTCATTCCGCTTGACCCAGTGGGCACACAACCAACCCGACCTTCACAGAGAACCCCGCGCATTCTCTCAGACTGGTCGAGATGAAATTTCGTATGCATGTCATCGACAGACCGACTGCACAAACCTCACATTTCTTCTCCTGCAGGACAATTCCTTAGCTGATCGAAATCGACACTTTGAGTTGCTTCGGCCTCCAGCTGGTCGAATCCCAAGACCACACGATCAACCGACGCAGATAAATAGATGCACGCTATAAGAGCAGAAGAGACCGAACTATCATTCAGATACAGCAGATTCGACACATGACCAAACCAATAGACTTTGCAAAGAGACGTACGATGAGATTGACCATTAATTCTCGATGTAGATACGACTGTGTATGCGATGCACGACCGAACGACCAAGTAACGCTCAAAAGATACTCGATTCGCTCCTCACATTTATCAATTCTCTCACAACCTAACACGCCCTAAAGGATTGGCTATTACTGATAAACACATTGAACTTATATTAATATCTATATCTCTCTTTTCCAGACCATAGGTCTCTATTCAATACAACTATATATTAATATACTAATTATAACAATAATATATATAGTAACAATATAACCACTGTACATGTGAGGAAGACCTTAAGTATGCATCTACTAGACTTAGTATCCTTTCACACCATCCAACGATATATATTAATTATGCACAGCTAGCCTTTATATATACTACTGCCAATTCTCACTCAATATAACTTTCTATATTACTAACTCTATTTGGCATCTCATCCGTTCCTCACTTTATTTCAATTCTAACATATATTAATAATCTATAAATATATTTTAAACTTTCAGAACATGATGATTTCCAGCTGTATCACCAAATCATATATCAAAAATTTATCATCAACTAGAGTAGACTGTCCTTACCACTCACAATCACTACTATAATCTTAACTTACTTATCTACTGAGTTACTTTTTCATACCCCTTACCTTATACACATCACCTATTAGTACCAGTAAATCTCTCTACTATAATTATACCTCTCTCAAATAACTCTCTTTCATGACATTAATTCACAAACATAATAACACAATATATAATCGCAATATATATAATAATAGGTAGGGCACCTTACTCAATACTTCTAATTTCTCCATCTCCATTACATTGCTATACAACCGTATTTTCCCTGCCTTTAGCTCTTCTTCTCTATCGGTCTAATTCTTTCATTTGAATCGCGCGCTAGTTTGTTCCTAACACTATTAGCGTAGATGAATTTTGAATATGTCAACCTCACGATGAAGACAAATGTAATTATAACTTAAGAACTCTCAAATGCCTCACACTACAACAAGGCTATAATATTAAAACATCACAGCATTTATTTTCAGTAAGAACAAGCATTCTGATACCAATTGTTTTATTTCTATAGTAAAGAGATAAAAAAATGTAGATTATCCAAGTTAACAAAAGTAGATAAGTATCATTAATTAAAAATCCAACTAATTATCATTATTAAGTTATATTATTAAAAAAAAAATTTTTTTATTTTTTTTTTTTATTTTTATTTTCTCTCTTTTAAAACAATTCGCACCTCATTATTCAACAATATTTTAGCAATAAGAATAAAATATAATATAAATAATTATATTAATTATATATTATTAATATATTTAATTTATATATATTATTTATTATTATTACATTATTTAATTTATTATTTTATTTATTATATATTATTTAATTATTATATTTATTATTTATTATTATATTATTAATTAATTTAATTTATATATTTATTATATTATTATAATTATTATATATTTAATTATATTATTATTTCTATAAAACACATACAAGATCAAAATACTTAGGGTTTCATATATATATACATAACGCCAATTTCTATACGCCTCTTTATTGCTTTCATTAATCCCTTTTATATTTATTTTAATTTATGATTGCTAATTTAAATATTTAATGAAATAAATTTATAACAACATATTTTTACTTAATACTTTTCGTAGGAACATCAGGTCATTGCTGATAAAAAAAAAAATTATTTATATTTTCAAATCTATTATTTTCATTTATTAAATTAGGTATATATATAAAATATTTCTAAGTATAACACGCGTTCGAATAGCTTCGACTCTTTCAAAACTTTATATGTAGTTAATCAATAAATTCTAAAATTCGTAAGAATATTCGCATATAAAATACTATTTATACGTTATCGAATTATTGAACCATTAATAGTATTACTTATACATTGAAGTGTACTGTGAAAGGTTTAATAACTGAAAAATATTACTATTATTATTACTATTGCTGAAGTTACCCTAAAGATATATTTTCTTTTACATAAAATATAAATATAGCTTTCATATTATTTAATGTATTAATTAATATATATATAGTATATATATATATTAATATATTATATTATTTATAATATATATATATATATAATTATATATATATATTATAATATATATATATAATATTATAATTATATATTAATATATAATATATTATATTAATTATATATATAATATATAATAATAATTATGATATATATATATATTTATAATATATTAATTATATAATATATTATAAATTAATAATATATAACAAATGTTTACTTTATATATTAATATATCTATATATAGATATATATTAAACTTCTATAAAATAAGATGCCGGACACAATTAAAATAAGAATTGTAATGATTGTAATAATTTTTTACGAATTAGATTTTCCGAATATACTATTGAATTATATGTAGATACCTTAAACCTAGTGCGAACTTGAATGTTTGAAATCGAGATGTGTGTTATATGATAACATTACCTCATTATTATACAAAAAATTTATATTTGTATTTTAGTTATTTCATTGCTTATGAGTTAATACAGTTGACGAACCAGGCTATATATTAATAATTATTATCAGTAATATAAAACTATCAATAGTAGTATCTTAGTGTGTCTTTCATATTGCTTTTATGTTATTAATTATCATATAATGTGGTCTACTTGTACAATAATATAATATTAATAATATCTTAATAAAAACTTAAAACAAATAATATTATATATATTGTGTTTGTTCGTGTTAGCGTCTGCATAATCTTTATTTTCTTTTATACGGTACTTATATAACCGTATATATCATTTAGTAAGATTATATATGATTCGTTGGTAAAAAGATTATATATGAGTATAATTATGTATTATATTTATCTTCCAAAAGCAATTTGAAAGAAAAAATAGTTGAAACCAAAAAAAAAAAATGTTTTTACTGTAACTCTGTATAGTACTAAGCTAGGCAGAGTATCGGTAATAATTTTGAATTAGTGACTTATATGAGAGCTCGAGGTGAGTATAGTTCGGGTATAAAGTCGGAGTTCGTATGATCCTAGAAAATTTTTTATTATGAAGTGGGTGATAAGTTCGGTATAAGTTCTCCGGAGTCAGGAAGTATTATCTCAGAATTATATTTTGATTTATAGATATGGAGTCGTGTATATGTCGAGTGATAAGTACTGAGTCTCAGATAAAAAATACTAAAATGAATTATTAGGAGTATCGGTAAGTCTCACTAGTCCCGGTAAAGAGATGAGATCATATAATTCTGAACACTGCAACTCCGTCCAGACCCTAGCTGAATATATAGAGAACGGTTCAAGCACCTACATAGTGTAAAACAAATTACAAATTATTTGGAATATCAGTCGGAAAATTCTTAAAGGAGGTAGCGTTTTATCACTTTATTTTTTTTTTTTTTTTTATTTTATTTTTTTTTTTCTTATATTTTTCGTATTTATCGGAAAATATTTATGGAAAAATTATTCATTATTTGTATTTATCCTAATTTAAGGGGGCTCGTGCCACTGGTAGGGACAGAAGGGGGGACGATAGTCCCCTATCACCGTTTCGTCCACCGTAGGATGCCGTATAAGAGACCCCGACTCATGCCATCTTGCGTTTACCCAATGATATTCCTTTAGTTAAAATAAAATAAAAAAATTTATATTACCTGATTAGTTGACAGTCTAATATTACTTTAATTATAACAAGAAGAAAAAAAATTTTTTTTTTACCTCTTAACATACCGTTTCCAAATTAAATTCCTTTCTATCTTTCATAAATTGATTTTAATCTCTCTAAATAAACTACAATAAATCGATTTTCTTTTTGAATTATTTTTTTCCAAATATTTTGGAATTATTTGAAAATTAATCAAATAATAATTGATATATCTATATCTATGCAATTAATTACATACAACAAATTCTCTGCTATCACCTGTAAAACAATCCCTTT
>JABUQX010093236.1:40000-47500 GCA_015478945.1 Trachelipus rathkii | reverse complement strand
AAAAATTCACAAATTGTGATGGAAAAACATAAGTTTTCACTAGTATCTGGTGAGAGCCTGTTCCTTTTTGGGGTGTTATACATGCCTACTACACTATAAATTACGCTTGCTTCGGACTTGATGAAAGGAGGTGCCTAATGATAATTATTCTGCCTGCAAGCAACTGATAATAATGAAAACCTTGGCCCAGGATTCTCTTCTGTAGGCAGCATCTCCATGTTTTCGTAGAGCCTCATCTCCTCTTTCACAGAGATTGCAAATTTGAAATATCTTTGCTCCTTGTGACTGTCTCTTCAGTTTTACGATAGGGTCCTTGGTGTGATTCCTTTGAAGGTGAATGAGATTTCAATGCAATTTCGGCCATGAACTTATCAAAACTAACATTATCCAAATCCTCATCGTCAGTAGGTTTATTTGCTGAAAAAGCCACGATCGTCACTATCAGTGCTTTGCCAGGGGTTGACTGATATGCGGCTTTCCACTTTATGAATCTTTTTTTTTTTTTTTATGTCACGCGAGCAAGCTCCTCGGTTAGGCTATTAAAATGCATAATATCATTGGTTCATCGTCGGAGATGCTATTCTTGTGGGGTTTCAGCTAGCATATAAGGAACTCCGTATTAATAACCTTTTGATTTATTTTATTTTATTTTCAGTTGTCACCCCCGCTCACGGGCAGAACCCTATTAAGGAGGGGATGTTGAACGCCTCAAAAATCATCTAACGCAAATAACGCAGATGAGCACAGACCGCAGGATTGAAAGTAAAGAGATTAAATTAGGCAGGAACACAGAAGGTTGAAGAGAATTCCACAGAACAGAGGGACTGGAAAGAAAGAAGCACGCAGCGAACTATCTGGAGTTACTATATCAACAAAAACTCATATGCGCGAAAATACACCCATTGTGCTCACGAGGGATCGTTTCGTTAAAGGTGGTTGGTACGCGAGTGGAAAGTTCCCTGGAGCACTTGCCGCTACCAGGTACCTTAGAAAGATAAAGCACCAAACATGTGCCGCAAATATAGAGGTCAAGTGAACTAAAAAGTACAGGACAGTTTATAAGTCTCTTTGCCCCTTTGACTCGACATTATCCAAAAGCCGGGTGAAAACCAGAGCCCCCCCCAGATATGAGAGCAGTACTCCATACAAGGCGGATGAGTCCCTTGTATAGCTGAGTACTGAGAAGAGGGCAAAAAAGTCTTCGCAGCCTAAACAGAAAGCTCCCAGTTTCTGTGAGGTCGCCTGCAACCGTTGTGATTTTGAGGTTTTCAATACATTTTTTCTGTTTATGTTAAGGCCAAGATGTTATAATGTCAACAGGAGAGATGAGAGAACCGTCGAAAGGAGATAGGAAGTTAGGTGTCTTAGAGAGGAGATTTGTAGAAGTTAGGTTTTTAAAGAATTAAATTGCCAAAGTTGAGACGACCCAACCCTGAATTCTATCCAGAATTCAGCGAGAATAGATTCGAAGATTTAAGACGGAAAAGCAATTCTTGAAAGTAAAAGAGGTCAGAATTGAAATGAGTTTGAAGAATGAAGGTCGAGTCATCGCATATGAGTGGATTAGAGTTAGATGAGCAGGTGAGAAGATCATTAATGAAAAAGCAGGAATAAAGTAGGAGATGAAAACAGAACCCTGAGGAACACCACTATTGAAGAAAAAAAGAAGTAAGCCCTATCAAACAACAGCCGACACTTGAGCGATTTTGAAAGAAGCTAGACATAAGTAAGCAAGGAGAAGAAGGAAACCCAAAAGAGCAGGGGAGCTTGGAAAGTAATGACCCTTTCCATATTCAGTCCAATTTTTTGATATGTCAAGCGCCACCACCACAAGTCTTCCCGTTCCTAAGGGCGGAAACCATAAATCTGTTAAAAGGAAAAGTATATCGCCAGTAGATCTCGAGCGCGAAAGCCGTACTGGCGATCGGAAGAAGGGAATGAATTCCAGATGATCTAAGAAGTGAGAGTTGAAGAAGGGTTCAAAGATCTAAAAAGAAACAATTTAAATCAATAGAGCGATGTTAGAAAGATCAGAGCGAGCATTCCTTTTTTTCAGAATAGGTTGGACATATGCGCGCTTCCAACACGAGGGAAATGCTAGTATTGAGGCATAGAGAATATAGTGGAACGAGGGGCTCGGGGGCAGCACGAATCACACTTCCGCAAAACTCGGATAGGAAGGCCATCCGGGCCACCCGCCTTCCTAACGTTCATAGATTTCAGGAGCTCATGCACACTATCAATTGCAAGCACAGGTAAAGGCATAGGACACCTGAGAGGAGAAGGAGTAAGAGGAGAATGCCAGAATCGTCCAGGGTTGAGGTTAGAGGAAAATAGAGGGCCAAAGAGATGATTGGCCTTTTCAGTTGGAGTATTTAACAACAGAATCATCAGAGCGATAAGAGGAGGAAAGAATGATTTACAGAAGTTGTTAGATAATGTTTTGGCAAGAGCCCAGAGAGATTTGTCAGTAGGAGAACCAAGGAGGTCAGCGCATTTTCGTTTAATGAAAGTCCGCTTTGCTCGTCGAAGAGTATCCCTGCAACGATTTTTAGCTGAATGAAAATTGGCAAGAGTGATAGGAGAATGAGAATTTTTCCCCACCCGATATGCACTGTCTCTAGCCTGAATGGCCAGAGAACAAGTACGATCGAAACATGGATTATTTGAGGAGAAAAAGACTTAGTCGAAGAAAGGAAATGAACCTGTTCATCCCATCAACGATCACAGTTCCCACCTTATCGGTAGAAGCTGAAGCGTCTTCAGAGTCAAAGCAGTCACTCCAGTTATAGTTAGCTTAGAAGCGACGCAATGCCCCCAAATCGGCCAGATCAAAGTTCCAGAAAAACCGCATAGGGCAGGATTTAGATGTTGGAGAGAAAGTATTAAAATTAAGAGTGTAAAGGTTTTGTGGTCAGATTCCGATAGGAGCGAGGTGGTATTTATAGAGAAGAAGAACTAGTGGTGAAACATAGTCAAGTGTGTCAAGAATCGGTTGGGACGATCCGGAATGTGTGTAGGTTCTTTAATAGTGCTCCAGATCGTTGAAAATACTGAATATTCGGCTTCCTCCCCACCTGGATCAGTATGAGAGGACCCAACCATTCAGGGTCTTGTACATTGCAATCCCTTAAATAGAGGACTTCAGTAATTGGATGATTAGATCAGTCTCGTGAGAAGTAGTAAAGGGGTAATCAAAAAAGGCATGAAAATCTGTTCTGTAAGGAGAACAGTAGCAGAAGCATAAGAATAATGTAGTAGAAGGAAGAAAAGATTTCTGCCACAAGAACATCGAAGTTAGGAGATTCAAGATTCTCGAGGACGTGTTATAGGAGTGGTTCTATTTTACATAGGCACATACTCCACCCTTCCAGACGGAAATTATAAAATAATTTATAGTTGGATATATTATTGAGTTGAAAGATAATTCCTAGCCATCTGGGTCTCAGACAAGATCATAAAATTAGGGTTAGAGTTAGAGAGGTGGTATTCCAGGATGGCAGAGTTAGAGTTGCAAGCCTTGAACTGTTGGTAAAGTCAAAAGAAAGCCACGCCTGTGCAAATCTGCTATCATACACGCACACACAATCCACACAAAAAAAAAAAAAAAAAAAAAAAAAAAAAAAAAAAAAAAAAAAAAAAAAAAAAGACAGAAACAAATAGACAAAAACCAAAGGAGAAATGAGGAAAAATTTATTCGTACGCTGAAACCTAAAATTTAAAACCTGAAATTTTAAAACGGTAAAAACCTATTATCAGCAAATATCTAAAATATGAATAATCTAGAAAGTTTAAAAACACTCGCGCACTCACACGCTCTCACGAAATTGCGTACAAAAAAAAGAAAAAGAAAAAGAAAAAAAATACTATTGATCAACATAAAAAAATTAATAAATCTACATAAATTATAATAATGGCAGTCCAAATAGGTAAATTTTACGACTAAAGCCCCAAAAGTTGGAGAACGCTAAAATCTAAGTTAAAAGGAAATCGAGTAAAAAACAAACATAACCTATACTAGAACCTTTTATATATCGGAACTAGATTTATTATTGAATCTAAATCTTCTCATAATTTTTCACCCAAAAAGTAAAAAGTATCGGCCATATTTACCGATACCGATACCAAAAATTCGCGAACTACCGATACCGATACCCATACGATACTATCGGTGACGTCGCCTAATATATATATATATACATATATAAAAAATATATATACATATATTATATATATATATATATATATATATATATATATATATATATATATATATATATATATATATAGAATCCTCCTATTTTTCAACAATTTAGGGGATGTTTGTATTTTTCCTAAAGCTCGCGATAAATTGATCCTGCCTATATATATATAAATATATTATATATATAATACTATTATATATAATTATATATATATAATAGTATATATATATATATATATATATATATATATATATATATATATATATAATTATATATACGGTAGTATAAATATATATATATATATATCGTAATATATATATATATAATAATTATTACGGTAATATATATATATAATATATTATACAGATATATAGTATATATATATATATATATTATATAAATATAGTATATATATATATATATATATATATAGTACAGATATATATAGATATTAATATATAATTTAGTATACTATATATAGATAAATATATATATATAGTATATAGATATAAATGTGTAGTATAATATATATATAAATTATATATATATAAAGGTTATTATATAATGTATAGTAAGTTAATATATAGTAGGTATGTATGTATATATATGTTATATAGATATGATATATATGAAACCGGAATAATATTATATTATATATATTATAATTATATAATATAATTATATATTAATTATAATATATATATATATATATATATATATATATTATATAACTAATTTAAATAATGGGTGAAAACGCTACTCAATCTACAAGCCTAACTCCTAATCTCTTGAGGTTCCCTCAACGGAGAACTGAAGAGATGGAAATAGATAATTTAGTATGGCAGGTAAGAACAGGAGGAAAGCGGAGAGTTCCACAGATGAGATGTGGCTGGAAAGAAGGAACCTCCACAAAGAACAAGCCTGGAGTTCCAGTAGTCACACCAAATTTAAGAGAAAGCAAGGACACCAACTTGTCTACGAATTGCGACGCAATGTGCGCGGAAATGCGTTAGGTCATCTCCCTCGAGCACGTACCGTGTATTACCTATATAAGGAGAATAGAGTTCGTGATCAACGTCACGCCGCGGAGGAGAGGAGTAGTGGGTCGAGAGAGTTAGAAAGTTAGGGCAGTTTTAAATCTTTATGTCTAGATTCAACCTCTTATCCAAAGAAAAAGTCGTAAATCTGAGCCCCCCATAGTGGGAACAGTGATCTCGACTATACATAGGGCTGAATAAGACCCTATATTAATAGGAGGAGTAACTTCGGGAGGAAGAAAAATTCCCGCAACCCTTTAACAGTAACTCCTCTACCTCAGCTTCTGTTTTGAAGCCACTTAGCAGACCATTGGATGGTGTGGTTTCCAAGATAGTTTAGTTAGTGTCAGACCAAGAAATGTTTATGTGCCAACCAAGGTTGAGAGACGAGAGAGCCGTCGAAGAAGATAGGAAAGTTGGGAGGCGTTCTTCAGAGAGAGATGAGAGAAGAGAAGAATTTGAGTTTTAAAAAATTGGAGCTTTCACAAGGCTGCGGCGGACCCCACTCAGTAAAATTTTATGCCAGATCTGCAATAATAGAATCGGAAAGCTAAAGTTCGAAAAGCAACTCTAGAAACAAAAGAGGGAGCAAATTTGAAATGAGTGGAAGAGTGGAGAGTTGAGTCATCGGTATAAGAATGAACAGAGTTAGATGAGCAGCTGAGAAGATCATTAAAGGAAAGTGAGTAATAAAGTTGAGAAAAAACAGAACCTTACTGAACACCACAGTGTAACAGGAAAGGAAGAAGAGGTTACTCCATCAACAAGTGGCCGATACTGGAAAGCGATCTTGAGGAGAAAACTAAACAAAAGTGAGCAAAGTGAAGGAAGAAACCCAAAGGAGGGAAGGTTGGAGAGCCAGTGACGCTATGCCATACCAGGTTCAAAGGCTTCTGGAATATGTCAAGCGCACACACATGAGCTCCTCATAGATCCATGTAAGGCGTAGATTCCATAAATTCAGTGTGAAAGAATTGTCCCCAGGGTGACTTCGAACCAAAAACCATACTGGGTTGATTGCTTTGAAAGGAGTTGAATGATGATTCAGATGATTAAGGAATAATGGAGTGGTAGGAGATTCAAAGATTTTGGGACAATACAAGTGAGAGTTAAAGGGCGAGAGAAGGATCAGAGCGGCTACCTTTCTTCGGAATCGATTGAACATATGCGCGCTTCCAGCACTTAGGGAAAGTGTTAGTATTAAGGCATCGAGAGTAGAGCCAAATGAGGACAGGCGCCAGCTCGGAAACACACTCCCTTCAAATCAAAACACGAGGGGAATGCGTCCGGGCACTTGCTTCCAACGTTCATAGATTCAGGATCTCATGGCATCGCGATCTATGTGTTAATCACAGGCAGAGCCATTCACTACCTGAGAGGAGAAAGAGTAGGAGTGGAGTTGCCAGAATCGTCTAGGGTGGAAATAGATGAAAAAAGAAGGCCGAAGGATTAGCCTTTTCTTTGAGATAGGATATAGGCTACAGATTCCGTCAGAGCGAATTAGGAGTGGAAAAGGTAAATTTCAAAAGTTATTAGAGATTGTTTTGGCAAGGCAAGAAATTTTTATCAGCTAGGAGAACCAAGGAGGTTAGCGCACTTCCTTTGGGTGAAACTTATGCTTAACTTGACTATTAATATCCCTGCAACGATTCAGAGTTGAACGAAAATTAACAAGAGTGATAGGAGAGGGAGAGTTTTTCCATCTCCCATAGACATTGTTTTTAGTCCTGAAGAGCACGATACAGGTGTCATTTTACCACGGATTTTGAAGAGAAAAAAAATTAGGAGGAGATGGAATCATTATCCGAGTCAGAACAGTGGTAGGTAGCAAAGAAGCGAAGCAATGCCACCAACTAGGACGGTTAAAGTGCCAGAAAGTACGGTTAGGACATGGTGGAGTCCTGGAGAGAGTGTTATAATTAAGAGCTTCAAAATTGTGGTCAGAGTTACCGATAGGAAGGAAAATTGTGTATTTTTAACGAGAAGAAAAAGTGGTGAAGCATAGGTCTAGAGTGTTCAAGAATTGGTTGGGACGATCTGGGATGGTGTAGGTACCTTAATTAACTGTTTCAGATCGTTGAGAATACTCAATGTCCTGGCCTCCTTCCCACCTGTATCAGTATGAGAGGAGCCCAACCCACTCAGTGTGGTTGTTACTTTAAGTCCCCGTTAAGTACGAGGTCCTCAGCGCTATGGATGGAAAGAAGTTACAGTCTCGTGAAAAAAAGTAAGATACTTAAAAAGAGACGGAAAATATA
>JABUQX010093236.1:30000-35000 GCA_015478945.1 Trachelipus rathkii | reverse complement strand
TATAGATAAAATAACTCCTTGAATGATTCTTCACTTACCAGGATTAGTGAAGAATCACTCAAGGAGTTATTTTATCTATACAAATTGAACTGCGGTTTAATTGCAGTATTTACATCTATATATATATATATATATATATATATATATATATATATATATATATATATATATATATATATATATATATATATATATATATATAGGTTGACTAGTTACTACTAGAAATATTTTTGAAACTTTGGATCTAACTGTCTTATGCCCAATTATTTTAATCCCAAAATGATCATATAACATCAATTTGAAGCTTCTACATTTTCAATTTGAGGCTTTTCTTCGACCGTTTTCAAATTCATTGATTAACAACAGCGGCTACGTTGCCAATTATATACTCTCCTTAACTCCATGTTTTGTAATACCTTCTACGACATTCCTTCGTCGTGTTCTTAAAATTCAACATCTCTATTACAAGATACATATTACTAGATACATATATATATATATATATATATATATATATATATATATATATATATATATATATATATATATATATAAAAATATATATATATATTATATATATATATATATATATATATATATATATATATATATATATATATATATATATATATATATATATATATATATATATCAAGATATATATATATATATATATATATATATATATATATATATATATATATATATTTATAAGTAGGAAATGTAATATTTTATGAAAGTGAAATATATAAGATTGAAATTATATATTGAATTGAATTAAGGTATATATATATATATATATATATATATATATATATATATATATATATATATATATATATATATATATATATATATATATATATATATATATATATATATATATATATATAATATATATATATATATATATATATATATATATATATATATGTATATATATATATATATATATATATATATATATATATATATATATATATATATATATATATATATATATATATATATATATATATAAGTATAAATATATATATATATATATATATATATATATATATATATATATATATATATATATATATATATATATATATATATTATCTTGATAGTTGTCGCTTGTGCTGTGAAGACATGTATGATTCGAATTCCAGTGGTTTTTTTTATAATTATGTTATTATAAGTTTTTAATTGATCTCTCTAAAGTTTTAATTGAAATGTTTTTCGTTCTATTTTTTTTTTTTTTTTTTTATGTTTTATTGCTTGGTTTGAATAGTTACTATGTGCAAATAATGAGGACTTCCGCGGAAAATTTTGCAATTCCGAGTTTTAAGATTTTTAGTTTGATTTTTAATATTGGATAATGTAAAGTTTATTTTTAGGTTTTAAAGAATATTTGACTTTTTAATATGTATATTTTTTATTTCAGGTCTTTGAAGTTTTTTTTTTTTTTTTTTTTTTTTAAACATCCTTTTAGAATTAAATGTAGGTTATCGCTGCTAATTTTGAAATTATTAAAAATTAGTTAAACTTTAATTTTTCACATCTAGGAACTTAAACCTAATATTAAGTGTCAGTTTTTTAGCAGATATTAAAAGTTAAGTTTTCATTAAATTTTAGCTTTATTAAATTTGTTTTTGTTTTATTATGTATTAGTTCAATTGTTTTTTTCGTTTTCACATTAGTTTCAACCGTTTTGTGAGTGTACGACTGCTTGTGTTTGTGTTTGTATGTGTGAATGAGTGTGCGTGTGTGGTTGTTGGAATGTCTGAATTGAGTGAACATGTGATTGAGCGTGGACGGGGATTCTCTATTGACTTCGTTAACATCCGTGGCCTAGACGCTAACTTCGAATCTGTGGAATATCACCCATTTACTCTCAACCTAACCTCTCCCATCTTTCTAAAACCCAGATATTCATGGGTTCTTTCTTTAATAAACTTAATATCTCTAACTATAAAACTTTTTTCAAAATTTCCAACTAAATGATGGAGTCTGTGCCTATGTAAACATTAACATTCCTGTAACACGTCTCGAAAACCTTGAATCTATCAACTTCGATATTCTATAGCGTAAGATCTTTCTTTCTTCCTACTACTACTACTACTACTACTACTACTACTACTACTACTACTATCTTGTTTTTGCTACTGCTCTCCTAATAGAACAGATTTTCCGGCTCTTTCTAAATATTTCTCACCAGACTGTTAATTCTTCTCATCCAAATGCCGAGGTCCTCTACTTGAGGACTTCAGTGTACACCACACTGAGTGGTTAGGCTCCTCTCATATTGATACAGGAAGGAAGGAATCCAAAACATTAAGCATTCTCAACGATCTGGAACGGTTGATTAAGGAACCTACGCACATCACAGATCGTCCAAACCAATTCTTGAACACTCTTGACCTGTGCTTCACCACTTCTCCTTCTTGCTACAAATACTCAATTTTCCCTCCTATCGGTAACTCTGACCACAATCTTGTAGCTCTTAATTATAATACTTTCTCTCAAGCAGTTCCACCAGGACCTAAACGTAACGTATAGGCACTTTAATCGGGCTTGTTGGGGGGCATTGCGTCGCTTCTTTGCTACCTTCCCTTGGTATGAATCCTATTTTTACTCGGAGGACGCTTCGGTGACTGCTGAAAAAGTAGGAGCCGTAATCTCCGTGGGAATGAGCAGGTTCATTCCATCTTCTACAAAATCCCTTTCTCCTCATAATTCAATTTATAATTCATGGTTCAATGGCACCTGTTCTCGTGCCCTTCAGGATAGAGAGAATGCCTATGGGAAATGGAAAAACTCTCCTTCTCCTATCACTCTTACTAATTTTTGTTCAACTCAGAATCGTTGCAGGGATATTGTACGTCAGGTTATGCATGCTTTCACCAAAAGGAAGTGCGCTGACCATCTTGAATATCCTACTGATCAAAATTATGTTACCTTGCCAAAAACATCTCTAATAACTTCCTGTAAATCTACCTTTCCTCCTCTTATAATCTCTTCTGCCTTCTTTTCCATCTAATTCCACCCCGGACGATTCTGGCAACTTCCCTCCTACTCCTTCTCTTCTCAGGTATCTCATGGCTCTGCCCGTGATTTCACATTATCGGGTGCACGAGATTCTGAGATCTAAGAATTTTAGGAAGGCTAGTAACCCGAACGGCATTCCTCCTCCTAGTATCTTAATGAGTGTGCTTCCGAGCCAGCGCCTGTCCTCTTTCGACTCTACTCTCTTTGCCTTAACTCTAACACTTTCCCTCAGTGCTGGAAGCGTGCATATGTTCCACCGATCACAAACAAAGGTAGCCGTTCTGATCCTTCTAACTATCGTTCTATAACTCTCACTTGTATTCTATCTAAAATCTTTGAAACTCAACCTCAACTCTCATTTTCTGAATCATCTGAAATCTCATTCCCTCCTTCATCTAAGCTGACTATGGGGAGTCATATGTGGTGGTACTTGACATATCCAAAGTCTTTAACCGGGTGTGACATGCGTCGCTTCTATCTAAGCTTCCTTCCTTCGGGTTTCCTCCGTCTCTTTGCTCACTTTTGTCTAATTTTCTCTCAGATCACTTCATATCGGTACCTGTTGATGGAGCTACCTCTTCTTGATTTTCTATTAATTGTGGTGTTCCGCAAGGTTCTGCTTTATTTCCAACTTTATTCTTACTTTTCATTAACAATCTTATTAGCTGCTCATCTAACGTTGTACATTTTTATACCGATGACTCAACTCTCCATTCATCCACTCATTTCAAATCTGCATCCTCTTTCGCTTCTAGAGTTGCTTCTCGACTTTGGATTTCTGATTCTATTCTTGCTTATCTGGATGGAATTTTCCGGTGGAGTCACCTCAATCTTGTGAAATTCAACTCTTTAAAAAATCACCTTCTTCACATCTCCCCCCTCAAAAATATCTCCCAACTTTCTTACCTTCTACGACAGCTCTCTCGTCTCACCTGTGGACAACATAAACATTCTTGGTTTGAACATAACAATAAACTATCTTGGAAACCTTACATCATCACAACGGTTGCTAAGGTGGCCTCAAAGAAGCTGGAAGTTTTGTTCAGGTTGCGGGAATTTTTTTTCTTCCGAACAGTTACTCCGCCCTTGTATGGAGTACTGTTCCTACATTTGTTGGGTTTCGGTTCCACCCTTCTATTGGATAGGGTCTAGACTAAAGGTAAAAGAATGATAAACTGTCCCCTACTTTCTAACTCTAATATTTGCGACCTGACGTTGGTGGTCTGTCTCTTTTCTATCGGTACTGCAATGGTAGGTTCTAGAGGGAGTTGACCTCACGCAATCCGTCACCATTGCGTCGCCTTCGTAGCACAAGGAGTGCCCTGCTGTCTCATGAATTCTGTGTAAATATTGAGAACTCCAGGTTTATTCGTTGTGGAACCTCCTCCTTTCAAGTAACCTCTTTTCTATGGAACTTTCTGCCTTCATCTGTTTTTCCTGCTTTGTCAAAAATCCTTAACTTCAAGTCCTCCGTCTGCGGTCACCTCAGAGGTTTGCGTTAGACTTGGGATTGAGTGGGTTTTCCCATCATTATAATAATTTTTACTTTTTATTTTATATTCTTTCCCCCTTTTCGAAAAGGGCTCAGCCTGTTAGAGGTGGTTACCTGTAAAATATATATATATATATATATATATATATATATATATATATATATATATATATATATATATATATATATATATATATATATATATATATATATATAGGGGTATATATATATATATATATATATATATATATATATATATATATATATATATATGTAAAGATATAGATATAGATTTAGTTATAGATAGATAGATAGATAGATAGATAGATAGAGAAAAATAATTTCCTCTCCCACATTTCCCATTTCTTTCCTGCAAAATCTGCTCAAAATTTGTCACATGTTTGAGGGAAATACGAGTGCCTAAAAAAAAAAAAAAAAAAAAAAAAAAAAAATCACAAATCACAACTGAGAAGCG
>JABUQX010093236.1:7500-15000 GCA_015478945.1 Trachelipus rathkii | reverse complement strand
CAGGCATAGCCCTATTCAAGGAGGGGGTGTTACAGCACGCCTCAGAATCGAACAACTAACGCAAATTACGCAGATGAGCCCAGACGCAGCTTTGAAGTGGGGAGATTAAATTCAGCAGGAAACACAGAAGATGGAAGAGAATTAAACACAGGTGTGGCAGGAAAGAAGGAAGCACCGCAGCTAACAGCCTGGGGTTACCAATATCAACACAAAACTCATGTGCGATACAGCACCCTCTTGTGCTACGAGGGCGGCGTAAAGGTGGTGGTACGTGGGTGATAAGTTCCCTTGAGCACCTGCCACTACTGTACCTATAGAAAGAGATAAGCACCAACATCGCCGCAAAGATACAGGGTCAAGTGAACTGGAAGTACAGAACAGTTTATAAACCTTTTGACCTTTGACTCGACCTAATATCTAAAAAAGCCGGGTGAAACCAGAGACCCCCCAGATATGAGGCAGTACTCATACAAAGGGCGGATGGGAAGACGCTATGGCTAGGCTGAGAGGGGAAAAAAAGTCTGCAGATACAAACAGAACTCCAGTTTTTCTTTGAGGCCGCCTAACCTTCATTGTGATGTGAGGTTTCCAAGACATTTTTGTTTATGTTAAGGCCAAGGATGTTTTATATTGTCAACAGGAGGAGAAAGAGAGAACCGTCGAAAGAGATAGGAAAGTTGGAAGGTGTCTTAGAGAGGGAGATTTGTAGAAGTTGAGTTTTTAAAGTGTTGAATTTCACAGGTTCAGACGACCCATCGGAAATTCTATCCAGATCAACGAGAATAGAATCGGAAAGATTAAGACGAAGGCAATTCTAGAAAAAGAAGGAGCCGAATTGAAATGAGTTGAATAATTCACGGTAGAGTCATCTGCACACAACTAAATAGAGTGAAGATGTGCATGTGACAAGATCATTAATGAAAAGTAGAGAGACAGATTGTACAGAAGAGCTGCCTGAAGAACACCACTATTAAGAGATTATCAGAAGACTTTTTCAATAGCTGCTATAAAGAAGTCGTAAATAAAACTAGACATAAGTAAGCAAAGGAGAAACCCAAAAGGGGAGCTCGGAGAGCAGTGACGCGTGCCATACCGGTCAAATGCTGCTTTGGATATGTCATGCGCCACCACACAAGTCTCCGTAGTTCCTAAGAGTGGAAAACCAAAAATTGGTTAGATAGGAAAGTATCGCCAGTAGACCTCGAGCGCCGAAAGCTGTACTGGCAATCGGAAAAAATGAATGAGATTCCAGATGATCTAAGAAGTGAGAGAGTTGAGCAGAGTTTCAAAGATCTTAGATAGAATACAAGTAAGAGCTATAGGGCGATAGTTAGAAGGATCAGAGCGGCTTCCTTTTTTCGGAATAGGTTGGACATGTGCGTGCTTCCAACACTGAGGGAAAGTGCTAGTATTGAGACATAGAGAATATAGTTGAACGAGGGCGGGGATAGCACGGAAACACACTTCCTCAAAATTCGGGGAGGAATGCCATCCACGTCTTTCTAGCGTTCATAGATTTCAGAGGCCCATGCACCCGATCAAATATAATCACAGGCAAAGGCAGAGGACACCTGAGAGGAGAAGGAGGAGGATGAGGAATCTCTTAGCGAGACTCGTCAGGGTTGAGGTTAGAGAGGGAAAATAGGAGGCCGAAGAGATTGGCCTTTTCAGTTGGAAAATTAGCAACAGAACCATCAGAGCGAATAAGAGGAGGAAAGACAGATTTACAGAAGTTGTTAGAGATGTTTTTGGCAAGAGGCCAGAAAGATTTGTCAGTAGGAGAACCAAGGAGGTTAGCGCACTTTCGTTTGATGAAAGCCCGCTTTGCTCGTCGAAGAGTATCCCTGCAACGATTTCTAGCAGAATGAAAATTAGCAAGAGTGATAGGAGAACGAGAATTTTTCCACTCCCGATACGCATTGTCTCTAGCCTGAATGGCCAGAGAACAAGCACGATCGAACCATGGATTATGAGGAGAGAAAGATTTAGTTGAAGAAGGAATGAACCTGCTCATCCCATCAACGATTACAGCTCTCACCTTATCGGCAGAAGCCGAAGCGTCACCAGAGACAAAGCAGTCATTCCAATTATAGTTAGCGTAGAAGCAACGCAAGTGCCAGAAAAAACGAGTAGGGCAGGATGGAGCTGTTGGAGAGAAAGTATTAAAATTAAGAGATATAAGGTTGTGGTCAGATTTACCGATAGGAGCGAAAGTGGTGTATTTTAAGAAAGAAGGACTAGTGGTGAAACATAGGTCAAGTGTGTTCAAGAATTGGTTAGGACGATCCGGAATGTGTGTGGGTTCTTTAATTAGTTGTTCCAGATCGTTGAGAATGCTGAATGATTCGGCCTCCTCCCCACCTAAATCAGTATGAGAGGACCCCAACCATTCAGTGTTATTATGTACATTGAAATCCCCTAAATAGAGGACCTCAGTATTTGGATGAGAAGATATAACAGTCTCGTGAGAAGTAGTAAGGTAATCAAAAAAGGCGTGAAAGTCTGTTCTGTTAGGAGAACAGTAGCAGAAGCACAAGATTATTGTAGTAGAAGGAAGAAAGATTTTAAACCACAGAACATCGAAGTTAGGAGATTCGAAATTAGACTTGTTACAGGAGTGTTTATGTTTACATAGGCACATACTCCACCCTTCAGACGGAAATTATGAAATAAGTTATAGTTGGATATATTAAACGAGTTAGAGGATGAATTCTTAGCCATCTGGGTCTCCGACAAGAGCAAAAGATTAGGGTTAGAGTTAGAGAGGTGGTATTCCACGGATGCAAAGTTAGAGTGCAAGCCACGGATGGGTAAAGTCAAAAGAAAGCCCGCGCCTGCGCAAATCCGCCATCATACACGCACACACAGTCACAACAACAAAAAAAGAGCAACAGACAGAAACAAACAGACAAAACCCAAAAGAGAAACGAGGATAAAGTTATTCGTAAGCTAAAACCTAAATTTAAAACCTGGAAATTTAAAAATACGCTAAAACCTATATTTACAGTAAATATCTAAAATATGAATAATCCAGAAAGTTCAAAAACGCTCGCACACTCTCACACTCTCAAAAAAATTGAATACAAAAAAAGAAAAAAAAATACCATTGATCAACTAAAAAAGTGGAAGCTAAAAACTGTATAAATTATAATAACGGATATTCAAATACGTAAACGCCAAAAAACTAAGTTAAAAAGAAGTCGAGGAAAAAAATAAAAATAAAAAAAACATAACCTAGTACTAGCTAAACTACGTATTGCTTTCAACTGCCCAATCCTAAAAACTAACTATAAGTATCTAACATAACTAAAAAAGCTTCAAAATCAAAAATTAAAAACGAATAACTTATCTTTATAAGGTTACATCAGATTCTTCACATATTAAAACCATAATAGTTAAAAACACTTAAAACAGGGCATCACTTAATATACAAAACACACTTAATTAAAAAAATAACCAAAACGATATAAACTACACACATTCCATTGGAGCTCCGATAAAACACAACCTGTCACTAATATATATATATATATATATATATATATATATATATATATATATATTCAATTTATATATATATATATATATATACTACTCTTATATATATATATATATCTATATATATATATATATATAAATGTACATATATATATACACGATAACATAAAGATATATATATATATATATATATATATATATATATATATATATATATATATATATATATATATATATATATATCTAACATATATCTAAGTATATATATATATATATATACTACTATACTATATATATATATATATATATATATATATATATATATATATATATATATATATATATATTTATACTCTTATACTGCTCTACTATCTTAAAGTACAATTTATGTTCATTCGTACTTATGCTAAAAGATTTGCGAAATGAAATAATATATAAACCCGTCCGTTTGAGATACTCTTCAGTCAGTCAGATACAGAGTCAGATAAAATTAACAATAAGAATCAGAAGAAATAAATTCACTCAAGATACTCTCTCCAGAAATCCTCCCGGCAAGAGAGGTAAATTTCAAGGAAAGGGCTGCGACTCTGATTTTCGATCACAAATTTTCGCTAAAACGAAGAGTCGGAGGCAAGGGTGGAAAACGCGCTGGAAAGGGCTGTGACTACCAATTCGCCTACGAAGAGAGAGTATCTCAACAGAAGGGACTTTTGTTACTTTACTTTCATTGAATATCTTTATTACTTATGTTGAATAAAAACATCATTTCAAATATGGATTTCTAAATTACCATCCTCTTATATAGGGTGCTTGCTCTTAAAGAAGCCACCAACTTAGCAAGTTTTACCCTATATAATTGGTGAACCCGGAGAAGAACACCCAGAACTTCAATCAACGCCTTCTGAAAAACACAAAATGAAGAAAAAGAAAAAACTAAAATAACACAAAATCCCAATCAGAACACTCTGAGAAAATGACTCAAGCAAACGAACATTATCGATACTGGACTTCAATTTTCATTTCTAATTTTGGATTATGGTCATCTTTTCACAACTCTCACAGTTCGAGGATTCATTGTCAGACATAGCAAACTTCCTTTTCGGCATGGATTTCTTTCATCATTTAAGTTTGGATTATGGGCAGAAACTCATTTTGGATTCCACTACGAACTCTGATTCCTTTTCGGAATTCTAAATGGTTCTGTGACCGCTCCCTTTATGTATGAAGAAATTTTTCAAATAAAGGACCTAAATTTCAAGCAACTTCGCCTCTACATATGTAACTTCCTTTACGGTATGGATTTCTTTCATCATTTTAAGTTTGGATTATGGGCAGAAATTCATTTTTGGATTCCACTACGAACTTTGATTCCTTTTCGAATTCTAAATGGTTCTGTGACCTCTCCCTTTTATGTATGAAGAAATTTTTCAAATAAAGGACCTAAATTTCAAGCAACGTCGTCTCTATATATATGTCAAGCAATGTTTCTCTCGTAACTACAGCTTTGAAAACTATTTACGTGCGCATTGATCAAATCATGGATACATTAGAAACGCCTACTGGACCTTTCCTTGGATTCAACGGTTCGATCGATGTGGCCTATTTAACTTGTGAAAACTCAATTGTTCCATATCAAAAATTATGTATTAACATTTTTGTACTTTCATACATTTAAATGTTCGTATGTTTGTTTATATCTAACTGATATAACCAAATATGCTTGTGTTTAAATGCACCTTTTATTTTCTGTATATATAACATTATTGTATTTTTATGTATTCAAATATTTGTATATATGTTTAGATCTTCGGATGTAACCAGTTATGCTCGTATTTGAATATTTTATTTCATGTATACTATTTTGCCTTCAAATGTTTGTATGTCTACTTATGTCTTCGGACATAATTAGATATGTTTTCATTGAAAGTTTTTTTTATAATGTGTTTTACTTATTCTTTTACCTCATTGATATGTCTTATATGTTTGTGTGCATTGTTAAATGCCCACAAATATGTATACATTTGAATGAAGGTTAATTTTTATATCTTGTATAATTATTATAACATACTTTCTCACTCCGTGTTTAGCGCGGGAAGTAATGTAGCACTCCATTATAACTTTGTAAAAATTTTAATTTATGTTCGTACTTATGCTAAGATTTGCGCGAGCAAAATTTTAGCATACGAAATAATATATAAACCCGTCCTGTTGAGATACTCTTCAGTCAGATAAAATTAACAACAAGAATCAGAAGAAATAAATTCACTCAAGATACTCTCTCCAGAAATCCTCCCGGCAAGAGAGGTAAATTTCAAGGAAAGGGCTGCGACTCTGATTTTCGATCACAAATTTTCGCTAAAACGAAGAGTCGGAGGCAAGGGTGGAAAACGCGCTGGAAAGGGCTGTGACTACCAATTCGCCTACGAAGAGAGAGTATCTCAACAGAAGGGACTTTTGTTACTTTACTTTCATTGAATATCTTTATTACTTATGTTGAATAAAAACATCATTTCAAATATGAATCTTTAAATTACCATCTTCATCTTATATAGGGTGCTTGCTCATAAAGAAGCCACCAAGCAAGTCCTACCCTATATATATATATATATATATATATATATATATATATATATATATATACTATATATATATATATATATATATATATATATACTATATATATATATATATATATATATATATATATATATATTGTGAATTATAGAGGAGAAAATCACAACTGAACCCGAAAGGATATACGAATGTGGCAGGATGATGATTGATATCTACAAAAATCGAGTGTCAATATGCGCAGAATATTTAAAGAAATGACAATCGAATTTTATTTTCTTATTTTTTTTCTTTCATATTTTCTTTTTTAGCACTTCTAATATTTTCACAATTATATAAATACTTGCACTCCTACAGTATGTTAAAGTTTAATCTATTTTTTTTTCACGACCAAACTCAATTAAAAGTTTACAAATGGTGGTTGCAGGTCTAGCAAATTGTCAGTCACAATTATACAAGTATTTGCATTTAAAACTATAGTTTACAGATACAATCACATTAATAGCGATAGGCCTAGCAAGCCTTTAATCAACATTAAATTTGATCTGAAACTCAAAAATAAAGATAACCATATTAACAGTGACAGACCTAGCAAATTTGCAATTAAATTATATTTGCAATAAAATTCCAGTACAAAGATATAATCATATTGATAACGACAGGCCTAGCAAGCTGAGAAAACAATTATTTTACCTTTAAAAGTAAAGACTAAATTTGTTTTTAAAACTTATTGATGGTTAAGTACCTGTCAAGCCCTGATCGTGTATACAAAAGGAGGGTTAATAATTAGAAACCTTCTGAAACCAAAACAAATCTATTAGGTACTAAGTACTATTATAATAGTACATAAAAGGTTTACTTTTTTCTGTTCATGTAATGAAGCTTAGTAATACCATATTATAGGAACCTAGCACTCTTTTAGTCGCTATATGATGATTTTCGGCCCATTTATATATATATATATATATATATTATTAATATATATATATATATATATATATATATATATATATATATATATATATTATTAATATATATTATTATATATATATATATATATATATATTAAAAAGCTTACCTTACGGCCCACACGGAACGAGAGCTCGGATCAAAAAAAAATTTTTCACAGGTAGCCTCTATTGATAACAATTAAATAGACGTTTTAGGTCGAATGAAAAAATATATATAGTACAGTGGCGCTCGTCTAGATGGGCTTCAGGGCTGCAGCCCCTCCAAATTAAAAATGCCAGGCATATGATGTTGATAGAAATATGAATTTTTGTCAAAGAAAGTGATCTGATTTTTTCTTTAACAATTTAATACATAAAAAAGCAGTATTCAATTAAGAAAATAACAAATTAATGCTTTTTGCAACTGCAAATTGTGGGTATGATATTTATTTTCAATATATCCAATTATATAAAATATGGG